>JABAJV010008660.1:0-31834 GCA_018854895.1 Tricholoma furcatifolium
ATAAGTTCTTAGGTTTGAATAACAGGGAAGTAGTTGGCATGAGTCAAAATGCTTCAGGCCTTTTCTTCCGCAGATGGGGTTATGGCGTAGTCAAACATCTAATCGATCGATAACTCTATTCCGAGATAACAAATGATTTTGGATGATTTTTGGTCGAAAACTAAGACCCTATTTGGCCTAAGTCCAAATCCCGTCGTAGGGACGTCGCAGATGTCGCGCGAAGGCATCGTATGGAAGAAGGCTGAAGAAGGAGATCCGTGTGCTTAGCGAAGTGACTATAAGAGGAAGGCAGGAATGAGTACTTAGTTCCAGTATATAAAGTCGGCCGATCGCCCATTGATTAATCCGGTCTTAGCCGGGCGGTCGAAACTTTTTTTGCTATACTCCCGATGTTGCGATTATTGGCAAGACCTCTTGTTCGAACCTCCATCCGCCCTTCGACCATCCCATTCAACTTTAGAAAAATGGCCACTGCCAGCACCCCAGATTTCGTAGGTTCCTTGTCATCGACGATCTGTAACTTGACGCGACGATTTCCATAGAACAAGGTCCTCTACGCTCCTCTCGCCGAGATCGACCCAGAAATCAAGAACATCATCGACAAGGAGACATGGAGACAGTTCACTGGCCTTGAGCTTATTGCTTCTGAAGTAAGGTTGCCTGAATTTTTGCGTGGCTAGCTCTGACGTGTATTTAGAACTTGACTAGTCAAGCCACCATGGAGGCAAATGGTTCGATCTTGACCAATAAATACTCTGAGGGTCTCCCAAATGCCCGCTACTACGGTGGCAACGAGTACATTGATGAGCTCGAAGTTCTTTGCCGCAAACGTGCTCTCCAGGCATTCAACCTCGACCCCGCAAAGTGGGGTGTTAACGTCCAGCCCTACTCGGGTAGCGTGAGTCACAATTCAATTATCCGAGGAATGAACGATAACTTATGACCGTACTATGATAGACTGCTAAGTACGTGTCTGCCACGTATTGGAATCATAGTTTGCTGAATATGATCGCAGCTTCGCCGCCCTCACGGCTCTTATCCAGCCCAATGACCGTTTGATGGGTCTTGGCCTTCCCGATGGTGGTCACCTTACCCATGGTTACTACGTACGTCTCTGTTCTCCTGAGCATATCGAGGTTGACCTCTTATTTCTTTTCTTCGATGTTTGACAGACCGCAAAGAAGAAGATGACTGCTTCTTCTATCTACTTCCAATCTTTCCCTTATAGCATCACCCCTGAGACTAACCTCATTGACTATGGCGGTCTCGCTGCTCAGGCAAAGATCTTCAAGCCGCGTCTTATCATCTGCGGTGCCTCCGCCTACCCTCGCGACTGGGACTATGGCAGGCTGAAGGCAACTGCTGAGAAGGAGGGTGCATACCTCATGGCCGATATCGCACACACCAGCGGTCTCGTCGCTGCTCAGGAGCTCAACAATCCCTTCGAGTTCTGCGACGTTGTCACCACTACCACGTAAGGCACACGTCGTTCTTTGTTGTTACCTTTGCTGACCCTTTTTCCAGGCATAAGACCCTCCGTGGTCCCCGTGCTGGCCTCATCTTCTTCAGGAAAGATCTTGCCCACTCCCCAGATCTTGAGAAGCGCGTGAACGACGCTGTCTTCCCTGCTTGCCAGGGTGGCCCTCACAACAACGTAAAATTGATCTCTCACGCGTTATACTCAGCTCATACTAATCTACCGCTCATAGACCATCGCTGCCATCGCCACCTCTCTCCTCCAAGTCGCCCAGCCCTCATGGAAGGCCTACGCCAAGCAGGTCATTGCCAATGCTAAGACCCTCGGCGAGGCTCTTGTCTCCCATGGCTACAAGCTCCAGACTGGTGGCACCGACAACCACCTCGTCCTCTGGGACCTTCGTCCCCTTGGCCTTACTGGCAGCAAGGTTGAGAAGGTTTGCGACCTTATGGGCATCACCATCAACAGTGCGTTACCCTACTTGCACGTACAGAAGCAGCCAAACTAATATGAATATGCAGAGAACGCCGTCTCTGGCGATGCCTCTGCCCAGGTTCCTGGTGGCATTCGTCTCGGTACCTCTGCCTTGACTTCGCGTGATATGCGCGAGGAGGATATCAAGGTCGTTGCCGAGTTCCTCCACCGTGCCGTTCAGCTCTCCCTCCACCTCCAGAAGGAGGCCGGTTCGAAGCTCCTCAAGGACTTCGTGCGTGTCGCCACCACTCAGGAAGACGGCAAGACTGGTTACGGACTTGTCAAGGAACTCCGTGATGAAGTTCGCGCCTTCGCCAGCCGCTGGCCGCTCCCTGGTGTTGATGTTTCAACGCTCCAGAAGCCTGAGGGTTTCTTGGACCACTAATTCCCTTGAGATAAACTGGAGGTGGATTTGGGACCAGCAAGATTCAACGTCGATCTTCATTTTGCTGAAGGACGCGCAGTACATAGATTACGAACATTCAACATGGTTCAACCGAAATGTACTTTTAGTAAAAATGATGAACCTCTGTACTTGCACTAAATGCCTGATAAAATTTCAAATTCCAACCTTTGTCTGGTGCAGGACATGTCATGGGCAACGGACTGGGACTGTGGCCTCCAGGCTCGGCTGTGGCGATAGAAGTCACATGACGAGATGCAAGCGTCAGCAGCCTGAACTCGGGAAAACAACAAACACGGCTTGTTTCCACACAGCGACCGACACGAAAGTCTGCGACTATCCACGCAGCAATTTTCCTCTTCTTCTTTCCTTCACGTCTCACCACGCCTCCACATCTTCACGTCTAGATGGCTGAACAGCTCGATTCATCATTATCATCCCTTTCTCTCAGCGATTCTGCATCCCAAAACGAAGATTGGGATCGGTCTTTAACCCTTTCTGACGTGGAATCGTCGGTAAATCTATCTGCAGAACAGAACTCGACATTTACACCGCGAAATTCTGTTCTTTTCCCTGTGGATAAGAATACCACCCCCGACCGAACGCGTACAAATGTGGTGCAGAGCCCCACAAGAGAAGGAAAGCGTTCGCTGAGTGAGCTGTTGAAGTTGCATGCGGAAAAAGGTACAGACGTTACGTTCAGCCCAGAGGAAGCTGCACGCGTCGCAGACGTGTTAGGTCAATGGGTGAGTTGTATTTCTTATCTTTTTCCTCCCTGTTCAACCGCACCATTGAACCGCGCGCATTTTTTATGATGAAATTGACTCGTATTCCCATTTCTTCAGATAAACGCATCGTCATCTCCGTATGAAGGTGAAGATGACTTCTTTGCACGATCCCACGACGATTTGTCAATACCGACGAAAAAGAACCCCTCAGCGGAAGTCAGGCAACGGGGCCAAAGTGAGAGCGTGAATTCGCGACCCCCCAGTTCGACAGGTTTCGCTCAATAATCACCTTGCGTGACAATCTGCCCCCCTTCGCCCTTCCTCGCTACTATCGCTCCCTCATCTCGCTGCTGGACTGCACTACATCTCACTCACTTTCGATATCTTTCATTTACATCTCTGGTTTATATTTTATTTACATTCTGTGACGACCTCTCACGACTAGTTACGACTATTATGATGATCACGAACTCTAACCATCTAACTATACCTTATCTACTCATCTTAGTGATTTTCTTTATGGATCCGGGGAATGCAGATAGATTTGTGCATTTGCCCAGCTGCTTCAGAATCACTGTGTGTTGAGCGTTATGATCACATGAAATGTGACGCGTATGTGACAGACGTGTATACCGTTTTGTTGAACGACTTCAGCATCTTCCTATGTGGCCATCAATTAACTCCTGCATACCCCTGCGACGTCGTTAATAACGAGATAACCGTAACGGTTTTGTCGCCTTATCATCCCTTACGATTACTTCAAAGTCTTCATGGCAACGTGCGTACATTTATTCAGTCACTTGCATAACTATAATGTCATCTGCCAATTTGACAGCCGAAACCCATTCACTCGCAGAGAGAGAGAGCATCTCGTCAAATATATTGCCCTAAACAATCCGGAACCCAAGGGCCGCTCAGGACATGCGTTGTATATTGCGTTGTGTGACAACGTGCGTATCCTCAGACATGATATACTTGATTCAATTTTAATACGGTTGCGCGTCTAATAGCACAGAAAATACCCATGGAGTCGCACACACACCTGGCAATCGTGGCGGGATCATTATGTGAAGCGCCATGCCGAATATGACAAATTGATCAACCAATTCCTGCAGCAACAACGATTGAAAAGCGAGGGAGAAGAAGAGCCAGAGGGTGGTAACGAGGAAGATAATAAAGTACTACAAAGAAGGTGCGCACCGTAAATATGTTGCCGTCGAAACTCCACTCACCACTGAGTCCAGGGCTCTGTTCACTGCGGAAGAAGACAAACTACTCGTTGAATATCTCGCTACCCACCACCCTCGCGTTGAAGGGCGTTCTGGATCCAACGTTTTTCTAGCATTACACGTGTGTATCATATCTTATCATGAGGATGTGTTCTGACCCGACGCGACAAGGCCAATAAAACATGCGAATGGGCTAAAGCTCGTACTGCAGAATCCTGGCGTGCTCATTATAGCAAAAATCGGGCTCGATTCGATGAGGAAATCAAGAAATATCAAATCAAGTACCATGACCGTGCCGACTCTGACGAGGACAAAGATGCAAAGACCACCGACGAAAAAAGTTCGGACAAGGAGGCCGCAGAAAAGCCTGCAGCATCAACCAAGCGAAAAAGGGAAGATGAAGTAGACGGGAAACGTGTAAGAATGAAGCATACCCAGGTGAGCATTAATTATGCCTTATTAGTTCTCAGACACTGAGAGGACCACAATCGCGCAAAAGTCACCTAAATCACCAAACAAGTCGCCGGTACGCAAACGTCAGGCTGACGTCAAGGGCAAAGGGAAGGCAATCCAGGCGGAAAGTGGTGAGCACTACTTTGAGACGGGATCAGAATCGTTTCTGATTTCCATTGGTTAGAGGAAGACATGCTTGAGGATCACGACGAAGAATCCAATAAGGATATATCTGAGGATGTCCAGGATGAGGATATGGTCGATGCTTTAGACGTTCCTGCGAGGTATGCCTACTTCCGATTCTTGAGATGACAGTATATCGATGGTGCAAATCCCAGAACGCCAGCTGAATCTCCGAAAACCACCATTGAGAACCTATCACTGCCCTCTCCTGTTCGCAATAGTCCGAGAAAGCCAGCGGTATCACCCGAGAGCCTCCGACGCATTGTGGAAGTCGGCGCTCAAGCTGTAGCTTCCAGCTCCAAGATCCAGCTCTCTCCTTCACATCCAAGGCTGCAGCCTCAACCTCAGACCCGACGAAGTCCTCGCCGTCCAAAAGCCATTGTGAAAGACGATGTGTTCTACGCAACAGCCTCGCCACCTTCGCCACCTCATCCCAGTGATGCCGCGCAATCGAAGCATAAACTTCCAAAGCTTGCAAAGCTTGCAAATGGGCATTTCGGTACACGCTTTGTAGGACGACAAAAACTTGCGGTCAACGGCATCGCTTCTTCGTCTGAGGATGAAAAGGAGGCAAAAGCCTGGCCGCCTCGTCGGAAAAAAGATAAAGGAAAGGGCAAAGCTGTCGAAGTGCTGCAAAACCCAGAGCCCGTTCGCAATATTCAAACTGTAGACTCAATACCACCTCCGGCCCAAAATATGGACGATGTGGTCCACATTAAAGCAGAGCCCACCCAATCGCCTCTTGTACCGCAAGCACAGCCTAGTGATAAACAGAAAGACCCCGCCCGACCTAAAGGTACCCAGGATGCAAACCCAACTGCGGTGCAGCCTCAATTCTTACGCCGTCCTTTCGAATCAGGTCATAATCTGATAGGGAGCAGTGCGGCTGAAGAGAAGGGTGTCTCGGATATGGGACCACCTGCCAAATTGCAGAACACCGGCAGGATGCGAGGTCAGGAGCCAACAGAACTGGCGAAACTTCGTAATTCTTGGGCACCAGGAAATGCTCTCACCTCTGATGGTGAGAGCGATACTCGCGCTAGACGTCATTCCTCGAGCAACATGGGGGACTCAACTAGCCGACGAATTGATCTTCGTACGGAGGTAGCCAAGCGTCGCATTGCTAGATCTCCTCCACGTACCCACAGCCGCGCTGGCTCAATAGCACCTACTGCATCCCATCAACCCTCTCCACAATCTTCAAATGTGGGTGTTGCATCGTCTTCGAAGACGGAAAGCGCCGCAACTCGGCGTTCTTTCTCAATTGCTGATGATGAGCGCGAACATATCGAGTTTCTCGGTTTGAATACAGCGATCCAAAACATTGCCGAAAGATTTGGATACACTGTGGAGCAAGCATGGCTCGTATATGATGAGTACAAGAGCATCAAGCGCACCGAACAATACTTTCAAATTTATCGAACGAAATCCGCAAATATCCAGGCGGAAACGTACAAGGCAATGGAACAAATGATGCAGTCCGAAATGGACACCTTGGATCTTGACGAACGTCCAATTGGAACACCCAATACCTCTGCGCACCTCAAGCGTGACAAAAGTGCTGACTCTAGTACTGCAAGTACTCGACGTTCACTTGTCGAGCCTCAGCTCAAAATCAAACCCCTGCCTGCAAATGCGAATTTTTCTCCTTCCAAATATTCTCCACCGCAAGATTCTCGAGCAGGGCAGTGGAACCGACTTGTCGGTCAAGGCAGAGCAGAGGAGGCCATGTCAAGAGAACATAGGCGCGCAAGTGGAAATGGGCGTGTCTTCCCCGCGCTTAGTCTCGTGCGCGGTGAATCTAACGGGAGCAGAAGGGATGTTGAAAGCGTCGCTGAGCAACTGCTTGATGCTACCGACGTGAATGCCGAGGAAGCTGAAGAAGAGGGATTAAACACAGAAGAAGAGAAATTGTTTTTGTCTGCACATGCAGGTGTTGCAGAAGAATTGCGGGCAATTGAGCAGAGGATCGCTCCAGATGTCATGTTGCGATGGGTGGCTGCCCGATTTAAGGAGCTAGACGCGAAGCATAGACCTTCCTCTTCTTCTCCTGCAGGTATCTGAAACTGGGGAACTTGTCCCAGATTTATGTAATCTTTCTTGTATCTATCTTAGGACCGGTGGGATGATGAGACGAGACGATTCTGAATGATTATAATGATATGCTATCACAAGTGTCGCTCCTTTGAATAATACCCATTTTCAAAAAGCACTCCATTGAAGACGAGATAATTTGTGATCCCCGTTGCAAGATAAAGCGACGAAGTTGACAAGATTTAGTCGTCCATCTGGTCTAGGATGTCGCTCTCCTGCACAACCTGCATTTCTACCTCGGCCTCCTCGTTTCCGTTAGCATCTGGGGGCTCGGAACCCAACGCTACAGTTTGCTTCTGCGCAGCGTCTCGGCCAGCTGTAGTAATATCCTCTCCAAACAACCGAAGGCTCAGCGCGCTGGCGCAAGTTATGTCAATTAATGGAATGCAGATAGGGCGCTCAACGAACCTCTTAGCTTTTTTGTCCATCATCAACGTCAACGACACGTTCGACTTCCAAATCGGAAGGACGATTTCATGGTTCAGACTGATAGAGAAAATTCGTGAGCGTGGGCGGGACAAAAGGCTGACAGTAGACCTACACTACACCCTCAAACTCCCCTGGCGGGAACCTCACTACATGACTTCCAACGGCTACAGAGTACAAGTGAGTCACAATGGACCAAGTTGAAATTCAGTGATAGACGCACTCCGGGCCTCCACGACACTTTTAAATGGCTCTGGGAACGAGGTCACAAGGGGATAATAACTCTGGACCAAAACCTTCAACGTCGGCAAATCTGCCGTGATAATCGTTTGTAGTTCGACGAATGGAAGAATTACTGGTAGGCCCTCGCCAAGCACTCGAAATTGGGCTTCGGCTCCAGCAGCAGCAGAGGCCTTGCCTCCCTCTTGCTTTGAGAATACCTTGGTACCAGCTGCAGAGAGACGGATGCGTGCATAGTTGTTATGTTCCACGACAGACTTGACTAGATCATTAGCGAGATACAGCGAGCGCACAGCCTCTCCGCTAGGATTTCGTACAAGGATATTCTGGGATGGGAAATCGGATGTAAGAGAAAGACGCTCTCTACAAAAACTTTGATCAAGATGTACTCCAATATCGATGGATAATACTCACATGCAGCTTTGAAGAATAGGATCGGTCGATGGAAGGAAAGTGTAAGGATGCTCCTTAAAAATGCCACCACCCCCCATATTGCCATCCTTTTCTTTCTTCTCTTTCTTCGAGACCTTGACAACAGACTTGTCGTCAGATGGCTGTGCTTCTGCTTTTGTGGTATCTTCCGCAGTTTCATCTGCAGGAACATCATCCTTAGCGACAGTATCCGACTCGACTTCCAGCTCTGACTGTGCGACGTCTTGCTCCAGCCTAGGCTTTTTCGTTTCTTGCCCATCCTCGGGAGTAGAGCTCAGCTCCCTCTTTCTATAACGGTATAGGTCAAAACTCAATTTCTTTGCACCGATGTGGACTTACCTAGCAGGTGCCCTTCTCTCCAAAACAGCCACGAAAAATCCACCAGTGTCCTGCAAATGTGGATAGATACGCATGCTACATACATGGCACAATCCATGAATCAATGCCAATGATTAACACAGCAAAATATCTGCGCACCTCCTTGGCAAGTTATAACGTTCCACATCCGCTGGAGGCCAGTGACCCGACGTAAGCTTCGTGTTAGGGTTGTCCTTCGCATCCTGAGAAGCCTGAAACTCCTCGTATGTGGCATAATTGGTATTGATGGTGCGATCCACACTGGGCCGCCAGCTTGTGAGGCCAGGACAGCGTTTGAGGGCGGGGAGCTTGTCAGAAACATCGACGAGATAGAAGTCTGTCCAAAGAAACAGAATTAAAAAAGAAAACGACAGAAGTGCAGGAGGTGACCATACCAGGGTTAGCCTTAAGAGCCGCAGCAAGAACAGCTTCATTTTCGACGGGATTCAAAGAACATGTCGAGTATACGATGCGACCGTCGGGCTTGAGCAGTTTCATAGCGCGTTGGAGAATGCGGACCTGGAGGCTGGGGATGTCCAATCAATGAAACTCAAAAAGAGTAGCCCAACGATAAACGCACCTATGAAGCCCATTCCCATCCATTGGTTGCCACTTCAGCCATATACCAATGTTCTTTCTCATCGTGCCGTCACCACTGCAAGGAACGTCACATAGAATTCGATCGAAGAGTAAAGGTTGGGTCCTCTTCTCTCCATCTGGCCCAGTAGGTGCTGCAATTTTCATGGCAGGATATATAGACGCGTCGAGGTTGGTAACCATAAGGGCTGGACTGGGCAGGCGCGAAGATTGATGAATGAGGAGATGCGTGCGTTTCTGGTCGCTGTCATTGGCCACGAGAAGACCCGAAGGGATTGATGTAGAGGTCACTGAGTCTTGTGCATGAAGAGCTTCAAGAAGTTGAGCGGTTTTAGAGCCCGGGGCTGCGCACATGTCCATAACCTGATAGAACGATGATTCGAGCTAGGGTAGGCAAGAAAAGGGATTTATCTCACCTTATGGTGGGGTTCTACCTCTAAGAATAGCGGAGGCAGCATGCTGACAGCTTCTTGTCTTGATATATTGCCCTGAAAAAAGTCAGAGATCGGAGAACGGAAGCTTGAAGACATACATACTACTTCAGTCTCGAAGACGAGGAAAGAGTGGAATTTTTTGAATTCTGGAGACTTTCGAAGGATCTTTTTGGGAACATTGAAGTGCCAGGCCAAGCCATCCGGATACCTGCAAGAGATCGCACCAGTTGCCTTAGTACATGCGAAGGTTCAACGTACCATGGAATCTGTACTGGTGGGGGAATTTTCTCGTCTTCGAATATAACGTTACTAAGCGTCGGTACATGTACGTCTCGGATAGTTTGGTTGAGCGTGTTCGCCGTTCTGAAAGTTGATTTTAGTAAATTTGCTTTGCAGAATCGACTATAGACACTCACTGACGACTGCCAGCGACTCGGAACGTTGTAGGCAAGTGTTGTTTCAATGCATCGTAGAAAGTTTCCCATTCATCCTCTGGTACAAGATTTTGAGCCTTGTAGTATGCCTTGAACCGTTCATTATCCATGTTAGATTTTTCAATTAAATTGGTGCGATTTTCGTCATCGTCGAGGCCTTTTTTGTTCCCTTTCTTGTTGTGTCCTCTTCTCTGAAGGATATAAGAAAGCGAAATTGTGCATTTAAATGAATGCTCACCTTGGATTTGGGCATTACGATAATGTCAGTCAAGTTGAACAACTTTCAAGATTCCACATATGATCACCTTTTTTTGATGTCGTGATACTCCGATCACTATTAGATAAGATAACGGGTGATCTGATCCAGGCAGATAAAATTTTGTTCTCTACACCTCACCGATCTTCACAAAATGCCGCTCACACATCCTTCGATCGTAGGCAAGTAAACATGACTCTGTCTCCTGATAGAAATATCTCTGATCATGACATCAACGTGTGCAGACGGCTGGTTCCGCGAAATTTCTTCCCAATGGCCTGGGCAGGCCATGACTTTGAAGGTCAACAAGATCTTGCACGTTGAGAAGTCCCTTTACCAGGATGTTCTTGTTTTCGAGTCTGAAACTTTTGGAAATGTCCTCGTTTTGGATGGCGCTATTCAATGCACTGAGCGCGACGAGTTTTCGTCAGTCCCAGCTCTGCTGATACAATGATCTTGATAATAACGCAGATACAGTTACCAAGAAATGATTGCCCATCTCCCTCTTGCAAGCCACCCCAACCCCAAAAAGGTTCTGGTAATTGGAGGTGGTGACGGCGGTGTTGTTCGCGAAGTCCTTAAGCACGAATCTGTGGAGAACGTCGTACTTTGCGACATCGACGAGGTTTGTTGCCTGCCCACGTAAAGAGCTGGTCTTGATTTGTCAAAATTTTCTTTCTGTGAAATTATAGGCTGTTCCTCGCGTTTCCAAGCAATATCTGCCTCACATGGCCTCCCTCCTCTCTGATCCCCGTGTCACCGTCTTCATTGGCGATGGCTTCAAATTCCTTGCGGATAATACCGCTACCTACGACGTCATCATCACTGATTCCTCTGATCCCGTTGGCCCTGCCGCTGCCCTCTTTGAAAAGCCTTATTTCCAGCTCATGCACGATGCTCTCACTCCAGGAGGACACATTTCTACCCAGGGAGAGTGCTTGTGGCTCCACCTTCCTCTCATAGCTGAACTTCGCAACATGACTCGCAACCTCTTCCCTGTCGCCGAGTACGCTTTCACCACAATCCCTACTTATCCCTCTGGCCAGATTGGCTTTGTTGTATGCTCTAAGGAGGCTGGACGCGATCTGCGCACCCCGCTGCGCAAGGTTCCTGGCACTAGGTACTATAACAGTGAGGTGCACAAGGCAGCTTTCGTACTGCCAGAGTTTGGGCGTGCTCTACTTGACGAGGGTCGCGATGTCCTCCCTAAATTTGGTCGTGACGCCCTCGCGATTAAGAATCAAGCTGAGAATAAGCCAACCAAAAAGGTCCTTCTTTTGGGAAGTGGCTTTGTTGCCCGCCCTTGTGCTGAATACGTTGTGCGCGAGCCCTCTAACCAGTTGACCATCGGTAAGTGCGGAACGGCTAGGTCCTGTCACATGTCCTCACCGATCTTCTTCAGCCTGCCGCACGCTCGAGAGTGCACAGAAACTTGGTGAAGGTCTTCCTTCCACCACGGCGATTTCCCTCGACGTCCTGAACACCCCCGCTCTCGAGGCCGCAGTTGCTGCACATGACCTCGTCATCTCCCTCATTCCATACACCTACCACGCTGCTGTTATTTCCGCAGCTATCAAGGGCAAGACCCACGTCGTTACCACCAGCTACGTCTCCCCCGCCATGCGCGAGCTTGATGCGGCTGCCAAGGAGGCAGGAATCGTTGTGATGAACGAGATCGGTCTTGATCCCGGTATCGATCACTTGTACGCCGTCAAGACTATTGAAGAGGTTCACGCCAAAGGTGGAAAGGTCAGCAACTTTCGTTTCTTGGGTGGCTTTGGTTTGAACTTTCGCCGCAGATTAAGCAGTTCCTCTCCTACTGCGGTGGTCTTCCTGCTCCTGAATGCTCTGACAACCCGCTCGGTTATAAGTTCTCCTGGTCCTCACGCGGTGTTCTTCTAGCTCTCCTCAACACTGCTTCCCTGCTCTCATCTGGCAAAGTTGTCACCATCCCTGGTTCTGAGCTGATGTCCCATGCCAAGCCCATTTACATCTCTCCCGCCTTTGCCTTTGTGGGTTACCCTAACCGCGATTCGACACCCTTCAGCCAGTATTACAACATTCCTGAGGCTGAGACCGTCGTCCGCGGTACTCTGCGTTATCAGGGCTTCCCGCAGTTCATTGGTGCCCTCGTGAAGCTTGGCTGGCTTGATCAGACCGAGAAGACATGGCTTAACGATAGCCTGACCTGGGCTGAGGCCATGCAGAAGGCCATTGGATCAAAGGATTCACAGGAGAGGTCCGATTTTCCCCAGTTAAATTGAACAACTACTTACCACGCCCTAACAGCACCCTCGTCGCCACCGTCAAACAACTCTGCGCGTTCCCTGACGAGTCAGAAGCTACCCGCATCATCTCAGGTCTGCGCTGGATCGGTCTTTTCTCGCAGAGCGAGAAGATTGCGCCGCGCGCCGGAAACCTCCTTGACACACTCTGTGCCCGTCTTGAGACTCTCATGAAGTACGAGGAAGGAGAGCGTGATCTTGTCATGCTCCAACACAAGTTCGTTGTGGAATGGGCTGATGGAACTGAGGTACAGGCGAACTTTTCTTCTATACTAGCGCTGTGATAATTGATGATATGTCTGGCGCAGCAAACCCTAACATCCACTCTCGAGGCGTATGGCAGTCCCAAGGGACACTCCGCTATGGCACTTACTGTCGGCCTACCTGCTGGTATCGCTACGCAGCTCGTCCTGGACGGCGTGCTCAAGACCCCCGGTGTGCAAGCCCCCTACTCGAAGGAGATTTGCGATCCTATTCGCGAAATCTTGGAACGTGAGGGACTCGGCCTCATTGAAAAAGTCCTCTAAACCATATTGTTAAATACAAACATCTATGACTTTATCCTGTACACTGAACTCGGCTAGATATTAGAAAGATTGACACTTTGCAAGATATGTTCCTATACTGGAAATGAATGAGATTTATCGTGCACTCAGGAGGTTGCGGCGGATGACTCTACGTTAACTCTTATTAATCAACAACTGTCGCGGACACTGAAATTCATGATGAATGCAAGGCATGACATTTCTTCAAGAACTTCAAGTTGTACGTAACTCTCTTGAGTACAACAATTTATCCGAAAGACTCGTCGATACACTCGTCGACGCGAGACTACACTGGCAGTCGGTCGAACTGAATTTCAGAAGTGAGCACTCCTAATAGCTCCTAATGTTTCTGCGACTCAGGCTCGCGTCTTACCCTGGGCGCTTAAATTGCAAATGATAACCATTGGGCCCTTAGCTTCTGACTTGGTGACTAATTCGAGACTACTTTGGAATATAAACGAGCTTCAAAGTCATTGATAAGTACCATAAACACTTCCCAGCATTAGATGAGTATGCTGATCAATCCAACATACAGATTTTTGTACCCTGATCTAAAAATGCTGCTCACACATCCTTCGATCGTAGGCAGGTACCCAAGTTTTGCTTTCATCGATATGTCTGACTTGCATATCCAACGACCTCAGACGGCTGGTTCCGTGAAATCTCTTCTCAATGGCCTGGACAGGCCATGACTTTAAAGGTCAACAAGATCTTGCATGTTGAAAAGTCTCTGTACCAGGACGTGCTTGTTTTCGAATCCGAGACCTTTGGCAATGTTCTCGTCTTGGATGGTGTTATTCAATGCACTGAGCGCGACGAATTTTCGTCAGTCCCAGCTTCGTTAATACAATGATCTCGATAATGATACAGGTGAAGTTACCAAGAAATGATTGCCCATCTTCCTCTTGCAAGCCATCCTAATCCAAAAAAGGTTCTGGTAATCGGAGGTGGTGATGGAGGTGTTGTTCGCGAAGTTCTCAAGCACCGGTCCGTGGAAAAAGTGGTGCTTTGCGACATCGACGAGGTTGTTTCAACTTGAACTTCCTGTCCACGTAAAGAAATAGTTCTAAATTATCATATATCTAGGCTGTCCCTCGTGTATCCAAGCAATATCTACCTCACATGGCTTTCCTCCTCTCTGATCCCCGTGTCATCGTCTTCATTGGCGATGGCTTCAAATTCCTTGCGGGTTCAGATAATACCACCTACGATGTCATTATCACTGATTCCTCTGATCCCATTGGACCTGCCGCTGCCCTCTTTGAAAAGCCTTATTTCCAGCTCATGTACGATGCTCTCGCCCCAGGGGGACATATTTCTACCCAGGCAGAGTGCTTATGGCTCCACCTTCCTCCCATCGTCGAACTCCGAAACATGACTCGCGACCTCTTCCCTGTCGCTGAGTATGCTTTCACCACAATCCCTACTTACCCCTCTGGCCAGTCCGGCTTTGCTGTCTGCTCCAAAGAAGCTGGACGCGATCTGCGCACCCCGTTACGCAAGGTTCCTGGCACCAGGTACTATAACAGTGAGGTGCACAAAGCAGCTTTCATTCTGCCAGAGTTTGGGCGTGCTCTACTTGACGAGGGTCGCGATGTCCTCCCTAAATTTGGACGTGACGCCCTCGCGATCAAGAATCAAGTTGAGAATAAGCCAACCAAAAAGGTCCTTCTTTTGGGAAGTGGCTTTGTTGCCCGCCCTTGTGCTGAATACGTTGTGCGCGAGCCCTCTAACCAATTGACAATAGGTAAATACCATGTCATCGAGGTTTCAACCCATTTCCTCACTATCTTCTTCAGCCTGCCGTACTCTTGAGAATGCACAGAAACTTGGTGAAGGTCTTCCTTCTTCCACGGCAATTTCCCTCGATGTTCTCAACACCGAGGCTCTAGAGGCTGTCGTTGCTGAGCATGACCTCGTCATTTCCCTCATTCCATATACCTACCATGCCACCGTTATTGCCGCAGCTATCAAGGGTAAGACCCACGTCGTTACCACCAGCTATGTTTCCCCCGCTATGCGCCAGCTTGATGCCGCTGCCAAGGAGGTAGGCATCGTTGTGATGAACGAGATCGGTCTCGATCCCGGTCTCGATCACTTGTATGCCGTCAAGACAATCGAGGAGGTTCATGCCAAGGGAGGAAAGGTCAGCAACATTTCAACACCGGTAGTCATGATGTTAACTTGCCGTAGATCAAGCAATTCCTCTCCTACTGCGGGGGCCTTCCCGCTCCTGAGTGCTCTAACAACCCTCTCGGTTATAAGTTCTCCTGTGCATCGCATGGAGTCCTCCTAGCACTTCTCAACTCTGCCACCCTGCTCTCGGCTGGCAAGATTGTCAACATTTCTGGTTCTGAGCTGATGTCCTACGCCACACCAATTTATATCTCTCCTGCCTTTGCCTTCGTCGGTTACCCCAACCGCGACTCGACACCCTTCCGTCAGTACTACAACATCCCCGAGGCTGAGACCGTTATCCGTGGTACTCTGCGCTACCAGGGCTTCCCGCAGTTCATTGGTGCCCTCGTGAAGCTTGGCTGGCTTGATCAGACTGAGAAGTCATGGCTCAACGATAGTCTGACTTGGGCTGAGGCTATGCAGAAAGTCACTGGCTCGAGGGATTCTCATGAGAGGTTCGCTTCTACCTGTATCAATTCAACAACCTTTGACCACTGTCTGATAGCGCCCTTGTCGCCACTGTCAAACAAATATGTGCGTCTCCTGACGAGGCAGAAACCACCCGCATCATCTCTGGTCTGCGCTGGATCGGTCTTTTTTCGCAGACCGAGAAGGTTGTGCCACGCGCTGGAAACCTGTTTGACACACTCTGCGCCCGTCTTGAGACGCTCATGAAGTACGAGGAGGGCGAACGTGACTTGGTTATGCTCCAACACAAGTTCATCGTAGAATGGGCTGATGGAACCGAGGTAAGAATGCACATTTCTGAAAGCGATGGGAGAAATTGATATTGTCTGGTGCAGCAAACCCTTACATCTACCCTCGAGGCCTATGGCAGCCCCAAAGGACATTCCGCGATGGCTCTCACCGTCGGCATGCCTGCTGCTATCGCGACACAGCTCGTCCTCGATGGGGTGCTCAAGACCCCTGGTGTGCAGGCTCCCTATTCTAAGGAGACCTGTGACCCAATTCGCGAAATCTTGGAGCGCGAGGGGCTCGGCTTAAAGGAAAAGGTACTGTAAACCAAGAGTTGTGGCAAGCAAATTGTCAACTTGAAGCAAAGGTAGACAATACGATTGAAGTTTCATCTTGTGTACTCATCTCAGCGCTGATGTTGGAGAGGTTGAGACCGTGCAAGATATCTTCCTATATAGAAAAAGACAAAACGTCATATTGCGAGTCATAGGGTATGGAACCAACTGGCTCCGACTCCGTGTCGTCAATGGTGCCACACAGCTTCAGGATGGAAAAATACAAAAATATGACCTTTGTTCAACGAAGACTATCGATGGAAACGGGCATCGCGAGTAGACGTCCTCATAAGCCAAGATCTCTCAAGAAACCCTCCGTGGTTTCCCATAATTGATTACGCAACTCCTCCTTCTGGAATGATTTGCCGACCTCAGTGATTCGTCCTGTCGGGCTACTCTCCAGATATGCCCCACGGTACTTGTCTTTCTCGCCGGCTACCTTTTTCGATGCGGCTGCGAATACTGAATTATACGATCCGCGTACGGTGTCCGCAATGGCCAAGCCGGCTAGCCACTTGAAAAAGCTCGGGAATGGCCAGTTGTGTGTAAAGGTGTCGACCCCTCCAGGATGTACCGCAATAACCGTGATTGGTGCGGATGGATAAGTATTCGATAAACGTTCCTGCAGAGTCATCGTCCAGAGTAGGTCCATGAGTTTCGTTAGTCCTGTGGGGTATTCGATGATTAGCGTAGATCCTGACACAAGACTTGCAGCACACCATATCGCTGCATTCCAGACATAGGAGACATAGCATATTTCAGGTTAAAATCCTCCATGGTCTTGAAGCTGATGCTGGAAGGAACCATTTTATGAACAATCGATGTCAACTGAGTAAGGCGTCAAAAATTGTACTTTCGCTCTAGTAGATGCTCACATTGACAATTCGCACGTCCGAGTTTGGTTCTTTGGCGGTTTCCGTCAGGAGAGGCAACAACGACCGAGTAAAAACGAAGGGACTAATATAGCTGCAGAGACAGGTAGGACACTTGGACATCATAACATGCAGTCGTGCAGCTCACTTTACAGTGCATAAGGTTGTGACACCTAAACATAACAGCATGCATACGTCAGATTCTGAATAACACAGGTCAAATTTCCAGCATACCATCTGAAGTCAACTGATAGGGTTCCGACAGTCTACGAACGTAAACCAGTAAATCAGTAGAACGGTTTTGTCAAGTGTTTATGCATTATGCCCTCACACGCCAGCGTTATTGACTAGTGAAACCCCCACATGTCAGTGAGCACCATCTTTGGTAGAAGCCAACCACACACACCCAAAACATCCAACCGCTTCTCCATCGTTAAAAACTTCTCTGCAGAATGCTTTGCGCTCCTGGGGTCACTCAAATCCAACTCTAGCCAAGCGACATCTCCATTTCCCGGCTCAAAACCACCTTCGCGGAGTGTTTCGATTGCAATTCTCGCGCGTTCCTCGTTGCGAGCGGCAAGATAGACTTTAGCCCCACCGCGAGCCAGGTGCTGTACTGTGCCATATCCTATGCCTTTGCTATTTCCAATTTCAGCAGTCAACTTCGAAGTTCACACTGACAGAGTTAGCCTCTACTCACTTCCCACCAGTCACAATGATAACCTTTCCCTTCAAATCCACGATGTCAGTAAGAGGGTCAAATTGCGAGGAGCTGGTAGCTGTCATAGCCACGGCCTACAGCGTAGAAGAACACCAGACTTTGAAGTAGATATTCACACGTCCTAGGTGTGCACCGTGGTTGCAAGTGTGCGACCTGGTGCCTTGTCGCATGATGAGCAGAGTCCAAGTTGATAACTTGATCATCATCATGCATCACTTTTACACAAGTTGTCAGGAGCCTTTCAATAAACTTCTTCCAACAACATCTCCCAACAACATCACCATTCTATGAGAATATCTGTTGGCTTGTGCGAGGTAAAAAGCAGGGTAAGTTGGATTCTGGTTGGACTCAAGTTCAAACAAAAGCCACCCCCTGACACCGAATTCGAAGCTTAACGTTTCAACAGATATGAATACCGGGGTATATATGGCTTGATGAATAACGCTGCGAAAGGTTCAAAACCAACCCCCTAAAAACGGTTCTTTACCTTCCTAGGCTCAAGTCTATGTGTCGATGGGTAGTTGCTTCTCGCGTAGAAAGACATATAATCCTACGAAGGACATCCCAGATCTGACTGGCAGAGTCATTTTGGTAACGGGTGGAAAGTGCGTTCCCTCACTTCTTGAGTGGTTTCAGCTTCCCATTCCCTTTTCGTCTTCAATAGCACTGGTATAGGTTATGAGACGGTCAAGCATTTAGCTCGTCGCGGCGCAAAGGTCTATCTTGGGGCACGAAACGAATCAAAGGCGACTGGAGCGATTGCAAAACTTCAAAAAGAAGGGCTAGGTCCGGGGAATGGGGAGGTGGTATGGCTCAAAGCCGATTTTAGCGAGCTGCAGAGCGCGAAAGAGGCTGCTCAACTGTTTTTACGTTTAGAGGGAAGACTCGACGTCCTCAGTATGCCTTTCATTATACCTTCCAAAGCTCAAGATCTCAGTATCATTCATAGTCAATAACGCTGCGCAGTAAGCAGCTAAATTTTGGAACTATGAAAAGTTGTATGCTTAGTGCTCGCATTTGCCAGACTAACAGGACAATTCGAGAAAACCAGGGACGGTACGCATCTCCATTGTTGGTTGGCCTAACAGCGTCTGAATCATCGTGCAGGTATATCAAGGATTATGACAGTCAAGTACGCTTTCTCATATCGAGTCCGCCAGGAAGCCTACTCATTGACGAAATGGCACGCTCCTTAGTCACTTCGGCCCATACATATTCACCCGAGAGCTTTTACCACTCCTTGTTAAAACTTCAAACGAAGTCAATTCCGATGTTCGCATTGTCAACGTGAGTAACCACATCCGGAACAATATGGTGTCCAAGTTCATCGTTTGGCTCTCAGCTCTCATCGCTGGCACACCGTAAGAGTCACGCTGCTCGACCCTATATTAGGTTCCAAGAAGTGAAAGATTTTAATGAGGAGTTCGCTGACGACGCTTGGCCAGATTGGGCTCGATATTGTCAGTTCTGACTCTCATCCTTCCATCTCTACATTCGGTTTTCACACAATCCGCTGCTTCTAGGCATGACCAAACTTGCGAATGTATTGTGGACACGTGAACTTCAAAGACGCATCGATATTTCTGGGGCAGATATAATCTGCATGGCTATTAATCCTGGCACTGTCAACACCTTTGCATCACGCACGCCTTTCCCGTTCATTGCAAGCATACTCTTCGCTCTTTTCTTTGAGGTTCCAGAAGTTGGTGCATATACATCATGTTTTGCTACCTCTTCCCCTGTGATCCGGGCCAATCCAGAAAGGTACAAAGGCGCCTTCGTGGAGCCTGTGGGAATTGTCACAAAACCAAGCGAGGTGGCGAGGAATGACAAACTAGCAGAAGAGTTATGGGAGACAACAGAAATTATTTTGACAGCGGCTGGAATATGAATACCATTTTCCTTGCATGTCCTGGTGCTAGTCGACGGTAGTTGGCTTAGATGCCTCTTTTCTTATGTCAGGTCTTACGTAATACGAATTTTCTGACTGAGTATAAGAGTAAGAGTAAGAGTAAGAGTAAGATTAAGAGTAAGAGTAAGATTAACCAGCAACGGTTCGCGCACGAACAGCTGGGTCCGCCCTGCGCACCGTCTACGCACGCAGGTGACGATGTTAGATGAAGATGAAGAAGGTTTTACCAAAGAACTATGCACAGACGATGGTAAAATGCACCCTGGCGATACCGAGAAATTGCTATGAGATGCTTCAGAGCTTTTGTCTTAAGAGGACTCGACATCTGAGGTGGCGGGGTGGATATCGTAATATTGTAGCAAGACTAGTACTTGAGCGTTTGAGCGTTTGGGGGATACGGTGTTGGTTGGTTTCAAACAAAGCGAAAGTCAATTCACACGTGTATAGATATTCCCACTGATATATTCCCAAGCTAAGATAAGAAGATGAAGATGAATTTATTCCCATACTAAGTACGACGTACGTGTGTGGCACGCTTTACGTAATACAAAGAATTCATTTGATGTCTACATACAACTGACCATCCACCACGCCTACGATGCTGAAGCATTGTTCCCGTTTGAAGAGCACGTTGGCATCGACAACCACTGTATACCGCGGAACCGCATTCGAATATCGAGCCCAACACGTCCTGCAAAGTCATTTATCCATGTCACTACGACGTGTAGGTGGCAAATCCGATGGCGGGATTGACCTTCTAGGGTGGTGGTGGCTTCCTCCTTTGAATGCGACAGAGATTAATGCACCTCGGCGTCGTCTGCGTGTCCTTGCGCAGTGTAAAGCCGAGAAGAAGAAAATTGGGCCAAAATACGTGCGAGAAATGGAAGGTGTTCTTCACAGATATCTTTCTCTAGCCTCAGCCTCCAAACCCTCCAGCGCTCTCAATGCGAAACCCTTCATGCCTCCAGGGATTTCAACTCCACAATATCCGTTGGTTGGACTTTTTATATCGGAATCACCATTCACCAAGGCGACCTTCCTTCAAGCTCAATCTTCACCCCTTCCTCTGTTCCTCCTCCATATTCCGCCTCTACCACTTGATTCCGATACTCTCGACGCCGATGGTTGGTCTGGGAGTGCTGTGTGGAATCAAGCATTAGCTAGTACTCGTGGTCTGCTTCGTGGTGAAGTCGACCTTCGTTGGGAAAGGGCTGCTCAAACATGCGGGCGACCCGGTTTATGGTGGCGCGATCAAAAACTGAAAAATTGGACGCCTGAAACTGACGGCTCTCCGGAGATGGAAGAATTTCATTTCGAACACGAGGATCTGTTACTTCAAGAACTTGCTCCAGACACGGAATAAGTTGGACAGGTGCATTATATTCCAATCTTCGTATTATATCCTAAAGCTGGTCTCGAAGGCTTGGTTCGAAAACGTGGTGCGAGGTTGATCACATCGTTCACCGTGTATTGTATCAGATGTTTGGCGTCTGCAATCTTTGCAAGCTTCTATAAAAACGAAGCGTCTTCAAGATGCTTTTGCACCAAGATATCCCTGACTATTGGCGCGCGTGATCGTCACAGGGACCTAACGATCAAGGTACGACCGGACTCACCTCTGGTAAGAATTTCTTGTGTAGCTTGAATATTCTATTGAAGAATTAGTTCCAGGAAATACTCAGAAGGAAGGGATGCATACTGTGACCGTGGTCAAATGGCAGTAAAACGGGCGTGAAACAATTGATCTTTCTCTCAAAATGCCGCCTGCGAGATCAGGGCAAATTGTATGAAAGCAACAAAGAAAAATCCAAACGACCAACCAAATTTTTCCTTCAGATCTACGAATATTGTCCGAGTCGTTTGTCAGTATCCCTACTCTGATGAAAGCCAATGTACCAACATTTCGTGACGCTTTTGACGTCATTTTCGCGTTCCCGCCGTGCAAAAGAAACGACATAGTCTGAAAACTTGATTCCTGCTTCGAGCTTTGCTTTGAGGATATCAATTTTATTCATGAAGAGGATGAGATGCGTATTCTTGAGCAGTTCGTTCTTCAAAAGATAGTTCCAGATGTTGACGGAATCTTCCTAGGCAGTGTAAGTTTTGGGATTCGTTAAGGAAAGTAGTAACCTTTACCAGGCGATTTATTGAAGGATCTTCTTGTAAAGTTTGGTCGAATGCGCTTCATACCCATAATCAGAATCAGAGAAGGATATAAGTAGACGCTGCCATATGCGCACCTGATGGGAGCCAAGAAAACGATGGCGTCCATGTCATCGAAATATGGAACCCACGCAGCTGAGCATTCTTGGATCAGAAGTAATATGTAGAATGTGAAACGAACACACATCTCTAAGGTCCATGAGAAAATAACAAACGAGGCTTCAGTGTGTTGTGTTACGTACCAATGACCTATGACCACCGACGTCAAATACACGCCAGTCTCTTGTTGGCCCTAGACAAAAGGTATTCATTGCGTTTCAGACGACACTACATTTTCAGCGTCTCACCATCGCTAACTTCGAGTGTTACCTTGAATCGATGTTCAGATACACCTAAAAGTCAGCCCTTAGCATATAGCTAATATCTTCAAGGGATTATCACTCACCCAGTGTCTTCAACCGCGCGCGCAAAACATCGTCTAAGCAACATTCGTTACTCTGGTCCATCAGAACCAACGAAACATACCGTCAGAGGGCGCGTAATCTGGCGCCGTAACTCGATTTAGCGAATCCAGGAAACTGTGGTAACACTGTCAACATGGCGCAATGTAGAAAACCACACTCACAAGCCTGCCACTTCCTCCATGTGAATGTTCCTGCTCTTCAGAAGTGCCTGGACGGACATGTTGTTCCACAGCAATTCTATGTCTTGTGCACAGTCAGAAAGTAGGACACTAGAGTCAACAGCTTCTGTTCCTTGTTCTTGTTCTACCGAAGTCAGAGACCTGGCTAGTGCCTCCTTCCACGGACGGGCAGAATTAATTGCAACCTCCTGAACAAAATTGTCCTCGGGATCTGCGCTAGATGAGTCGCTGTTGCGAGGGATTGTCTCGGTATGTCCGAATCCATCGGTATTAAAGCGTCGAGTCAACAAGTGTTCGACTTGCAACACCTTTGGAGCTAGGCGCATTCTCACTTCCGAAAGGTCCAGAAGGAGAGGAGAATCTTGCGGCACAAGTTGGGGATCCGTTATGGCCTGCGCGATGACATCCAGAATGAGGCGGACAGAACGAACAAGGTTCAGTTGTATGACAACTCTCCATGACGCTCTTTCATTTCGGAATGTCTGCTCAAGGATTAGAAGCATGCCGGCTGCAACGAAAGAGAATGCTCACCTCAGGATCATACAAAAGTTGAAGGTCTAAATCGTGCCAAACCCGTTAGATGATCAAGTTTCAGCATATCAACTTACTTTTGAGTGTAGTGGATTTTCCTCAATAGTCACCTCAGCATAACGTACCGTTAACGAAAGTACTTAATTTCTTACCTGATTCACTCTGTCCTGTTGGCTCATTATCAGCGCAGGTATGTAAGGACTCCAGAACATTAAGCGCACCCAGAAGCAACATTTTCAAAGGCTTGGCCTTTTTACTTTCAGCAACCTTTTCTTTTTCCAAGTCATCGTCAATCTCCTCGGAAACTCGCTTTGCTTTCGCCTCTGCAGCCAGTCGCGCTTCGCGTTCCACTGAAGTCTCGTTCGGCGGCGGCTCCAGAACTTTTGCCAGTGGGTCGACGTCGAGAGTTGTGGTGGATCTACGCATATTGGGTCCAGTTTCAAGAGCAAAATTATTGGGGAATCGGCGTCTGTGACCCGTATAAGAGGAATCCCCGAGGCCGGCCACGAGCAAAAGGAGATCAAGGCTCTCATGCTCATTCATCTGACAGATACAGCCAGGGAAAAATCAGGGCTCCAGTCAGAAGCAATAGTTTCTCAGCTTAGATATCAAGATCGATCTTAATCTAGTCCTGAATTCAAATTATGGTTGACTGCGTTTTCTCTGTGTTTTTAGATTGAAATTTGGATGGCTAGCGCTTTCATAAATGCTGGTATACGTAGCATGATGTAATCCTGGAGGGTGCCGAGTAGGGATTCGAAGCTATGCCAGTTGCCAACAAACTGAAGGCTCGCGGGTTGCCGTACTGACCAGGTACTGTCTTCCTTCATCAGGGGTGTGAGTCAAGGCATCATGCATCATGGCTGACATCGACAGCGGCGCACGGCAATCATCCCAATTTCGGCAACAATGAGATTCCAAAGGTGAGTGAACAAAAGATTCAGAAACATACTTAGAGTGTCTGATTCCTTGCAACATCACTGATAAACGCATGATAGGACTAAGTTAGAATCAGATGCGCTGGCAATCTGTAATACATACTATAACGCGCAGGCTGAAAATTTGGGTATAAATTCAATTTTAAAATTCAACAAGATCTTGACTTGCAGTAATATCGATGACATCAGGGATTCGCCGAAAATCTCCCTTGTTTAACTAGCCATGCTTCGTACCACTGGCAGCCCATTTTTGGTGAACTTCCAGGTTCTAGCCGTAGATCTCTGTTTCTCCCTTGAGTATCATTCAATCATTCGTTTCTAATTGAAGATGAACTTTTGGGCAAAGTCAAATCTTATTAGTCCAGCGTTAAGAAAGGCTGATAAGAGTGGTTTGGGCTTGCCCACTTTCTATAGGTTTTCTGGTTGCAGACAATTACTTCAAGAACCGTTGTCCAGAGTTAGGTGATGCTGAATCTCTACTTGCGTTCGTAAACTGTCGTATCTGAACGAAAACCGCAACTCTCCGGAGAGATCAACTGGCACAGATGTTGGAAGAAATTGGTTAAATATGCTCTTCGAAATCTGTTGATGGCTCGTGGTCTTTCAAACTTCAGGAGACTTACGATTGTTTCATGTCATGACAAGATCTTCGATTCCATTTCGATTTCGGTCTTCACAATGATTGTCGTCCAAACAGAGAGGCTGACAAAGTCTGGTCAAGGCAGGGGACTTCGGGGGGTGCACCTCGCTGAAGCGATCAGTAATATACCATCTATACAAGTTGACGCGCCGCCATACCGCAGCCCCGATCAAGCCCTTTTTTCTATACAATAGGAGTTTGTAAGCATGGCAGTGCTTTTTTAAAGCTGACTGCTCGGATTTTGTAGAACTGAGTGATAAATTGCCGGCAATGTAAAAGGAGACCTCTGATGGTCAATAGCTGGCATTTTTCACAGCAAGTACAAGTCTCAGCTCACCTCGAATTCCGAAACTCTCAACTGGGCAATGAACCACCATATAGGACTCAAAATCCATGCGAGAACAATGTCTCGATAGCATTCTCCAGCGCATTCTTGACATCAGTAGAGGAAGTGCAGACATGGAGTTAAACAGCTTCCAGCACCCTGCATCCCCGGACCCCTACTAGGGCCTACATTGACATAAAGCTGTACATAGCAGATAAGTTAGACAGTTGCAGGTGATGGGAGTCCCGTTAGACACGGTAACGCCCATCCCGATTGGACATCCCTTCACGATCCAGTTTGTTGTAATGATGAAAGCGAATCTGTCTCTAAATTTTAACCTCGGAGTGGGTAAAACCTTTATAAAGTAGGATCTTACCATGAACGTCAATGGGTTCCACATGCTCCCGACGACGTCGGAATACCGGTTGACGTACCCTAAGGAGGCCCACAGGATGACACCCTTATTCAATTGTCTCACATCTGGTACAAGGGCGGGCAGAGAAGTCATGGAAACATTATGTTGCCTGCGGAAGCCTGAGTTTCACGCACTGAGGTGGCAACGATGCCGCCACGAGTGCATGTTCCAGCTTAGTCGGAGTATCGCAAAATTCCCTTTTTGTCCGACCACAGGACAGTAGAGGACGTTTCGATAACAGAGTTGTCGGAAAGCGTCAGATTTTCATCACTGATCAAAGAAATGACGCTTGTTCTCCTCACGACGCAGCAAAAGGAGTGGAAAAAATCAGCAGGGTATATGTCCCCTGTCAATGTCGGAAGATAGCCTAGGAGTTGCTTGTTTTCCAGTCCAGAAATCCTGCTGACCGATAACCATGAGGTTAGATGTGCATGCAACGCACTTGTTGACCCGCCACACAGTCACGAAAGCCGGTAGTTGAAAGGCGCCTTGTCTTGTGCACAGGTGATGTTGACAGCATCATTGAATGTGGATCTGATGGGCCCCAAACTTCCAAACAGAGCACGCTCTAATTTTCGTGATCTCCCGACGAGGACGAATCGATGTCTTCGGACCCTAGAGCCTACAAAAACAAGGGTTCTCTGTTGACCTTGAAACTTGCAGTACCTCCGCTCTCTTTCCTCGTTTCGCTTTAACGAACTTTCCATAAATACCATGTCCTCACCTTCCTGCTTGTGGCATACTCTTCCTAACGAGATAAAACTGACCATCGTTGACAACCTGGACTCCGACAGCGCAAGGAGTTTTTCCAACGTCGATATGCGTACCTATAAGATTTGCATTCCGTCAACCTTCAGGGTGCGTTCCTTGCTAATTAGCAGAAGAAATTCCATTCAATACAAGCTTGCTCTAGAGCGTCAAACTCAAGTGCCTGGATCAACTGCAGCACTTCACTGAACACGTTCCTCGCACTTATTGTCAACACATTCAGGAGCTGGATTTGTGCACCAGTGCAGGCAAATCCGATGATCAACAATTCGTCCCACATCATTTTCGAACAGCCTCAGATGCTATTCTGTCTCTCCTTCTAGCCTCGCCCCGCCTCAAAATGCTAACGCTACGAATGGCTGGTTCATTGGACAAGAGCGTTATCACTCCTTTCGCTTATCTACATGAGCTTAGGCTCCTGACAATCGCCAATATCATTAAGGAGGAATTTTCACCCTTGTACGTCCAAACCCAGCATATTTCGACGTAGTTGGATCACTCACACTATCAACTCAACAGGAGCGAGAGGCTCGTCGTTTCGATCGCCGCAACAACCCCTCGCCTTGAACAGCTTTCCATAGACAGAATTACCCGTTCAAAGTTACATGCTCCTGAACTTGAGGGAGCCTATCCCTACATCCCTTTGGTGACTGGAGATGATGATATCCCCGATCACCCGGTCCTTGGTTCGGAACTTTCACTCCCGTCATTACTGCGCATTTCGGCTTTGAAAAAGCTTACTATCCGGGATACTCATCTCGGAGACAGTCGATGGTCAACCACCCCCGTCGCATGTCGGCTTGAAGTTCTGGACCTGGGAAGCTGTTATCACGAAACCGAGGAATTCAATAGTTCCTGTACGGAACGTATTATGGCCGCTGTTGGACCCACGGTCGATGAGTTTTCACTCACCACGTCAGTTTCAGACACGCTGTTTGCCAAACCCAGTGTCACACCACTTCCACGCCTGCGCAAACTGCACATCAGTCCCTTCTTCCCAGTCGATAGCGTCGTGGATACGATGTCGAATCTGGCGGGTTCCCCCATCGAGAGTCTTTCGATGCAGTGCTATGAAGACGATGTCGTTGACGTCTGTTCGGCACTCGAGGATTTTCTCAGCCTGCGTGTCGAGCGTGGACCCGAATTCTACGATAAACTCACAAGAATTGACGTCTCCGTTACCACCAACAGTTATCCCTCGCCTGATAAGGACGATGAATCAGATGAACGCGCCGAGGCAACCAGGCGTTTGCAGGAATTCTGTCGAGACCTTCAGCTGGCGAGTGTTGTTGGCAAGACTATTCCTGACTCTTGTCCTTTGCCCCCGTCTCGCAGTTCCTCCGTTCATATCCTGGACTCTTGGGACAAGGTTTCTCCCCATGCCCCCAGACGTGCAAATACATTGTAAATATACGCGCATTTCTTCCATTCCCCTGGGAACATCTTCATTTTTATACCTTGCATCGCATTTGTACTTACTATACCACATTGTACGCCGTCTTACTGTACCATATGTGCATTATTCATTCAATTTATGGATCAGCCTGTTTTGGGCGTTGTTTGTTGTGACTCTTGGCTTACCATCTCAAATCTGCCAATCTGGACACCAGCATAAATGTAATCCACTTCGCATCCCACGACTCTGCTTCTGCCTTGTGAATGGCAATTCGCTTTTTTAGAGATGTCAAAGTCCACAAGACAGATATATTACTACCCAGTGGCTGTCAGGAAAGTCATTTAGACCTTGGGAAAATCTCGTCACAGAAATAAAGTATGGTGAGTCACGAAAATGGATGTACTGTTCATCATCAGATAGACTGTGTGCACCGATAGAAGGTCTACTGAAACGTATTTGCTTTTGGATGATCTAGGGGGAGTAGACTGATTCGGAGCTTGACTAAGATATCTTGCATTCGCGATGCGCCACACTGGAGAGAGGATCAATAACATCATGTGATATCTGTATAACCGATTGCTTTGCTCTACCAATTGCAAATTTAAGTATAGATACTTGATAGGAGCAAGTCCGAATTTCCTTATAAATATTCGAAGCTTTAAATTAAACACCAGCAGCGCCCTGCGGGACTGCGGCAGGGCAGCTGGCAAATAAGTTGTGGATAGCATTCAGGAGGAAGTCGACGTTGTCCTTCAGGATGCCAGTTGTGTTCAAGAGAACAGCGGGAACATTGTCGGCTGCGAGATCGTTATAGAAATCGCAACCCTTATGCAGAACGAAATCAATCATTCAGCATGCTGTAAATTGACACGGCGCGCTGAGAACTCACAGAGAAAGGCCCTTGGTCTCGAACATAAGATCCATTCGGAGCATTTGAGCCAGGGGGGACGGGATTCATCTCAAAGACGTCAGTAGTGTTGACTCCAATAATATCAATCGTTCCTGGAGAAGCGCGCCTGTGCCAGTTCTCAGGGAAGGTCTGGTTTTGAAAGAAGGAAGTCATAGTCGGAACAGAGAGGGTTCCATCGGTCCCTAAGTAAGGAATGACTTAATCAATGACTTCTGCAGCCCTAGAGAACGCTCGATCTCACCATTTGCAAAGAAGTTCAGTGAGAATCCAGTCTCTCCATAGCTGAGCAACAACCGGCCATAGTGGTACTGCAGCTGTAATAGGCAGAGTCTGCATATCGGATAAAACGGGGCCAGAGTTTAAACAAACATACCACAGGGTTTTGAGTTTGACTTTCTTCGAAACGCTTGAGTTTGAACAGCGACAGAGACTGTTCGTTGACAATGCTGCGTGGTCCGGTAACCGTAGAGTTATCTCCATACTGGGCAACTATTTCAAGGAGCTAAGGTAAAACAAGCGATGAATAAACATTAATTTGCTATGCCGAGAAAATGCGCCGAACCTGGGCATACAAGTCTGGCTGGAAATGGATGTTATCGCCAATGGCATAGTCTTGACGAGTCATTGAAACATCACCTAAACAGATATCTTAGATACGTTCTGACAAGATCCTAGAGAGGCTCACCCTCAAAACGACCGTGAGCAGCAAGACCACGAGTTAGATTCCCATCTATGTTTCCGGGGAGAGGTGGGATTAAAGACGTGTTCAAACCTATGGACAGTTTATTGACGTAAGAGTTTCCACGGGCAAGCTTTTGAACGGCACTTGTAAGTATTCGAAACATTCGGAGGCACGGAATCAGCTTACCATTCCAAACGCGGTCAATCCAGAAGCAAGGTCATAGTCCATATTGACTGCAAGCATGGCTCCCTCAACGATCTCCTCGAAGGAGGCTACGCCACTAGATATTACAAAGAGAACAACGCTCAACAACTACGAGCTTGACCGAGGGACTCAGAGTACTGACTTGCGTGGGATATATCCATGATTAGCCAGAGTGTTCAAACCCGCTAATAAAAAAATCAATGAGACATATCTCTCACTGTCGTTGCCAAAGGTTCCTCACGGCATGGACCACGAAGGTCATCAGGCCCTGGGGCAATGTAAGGGTGGGCAGGGTCTGAGAAGATATCAAATCGTGAACTCGAGGTCAATAGCTACGAGTCTCATTATCATACCTGGGATTTGAAGAATGCCTGTATACTCTTGGTGTGGTGGGGCAACAATTCGAACGCCTTGCTGCTGGGGATATGCCAGGACTGGCAGAGCTATAAGATAAATGAGAAGACTAGATGCGACGAATCTCATCGAAGCACGTAGAGGTATCGGTGTGAGAGAATAGGAGGTTATGGCCACATCTATGCGGTCTGCACAAAGCAATTTATATATCGAGAATTCTAGTCGGTGCGCAGCATGGACCGCCTAACAGATGAGTACTGCACGTCAAAGGAAAGACATTGGGGTAAGTAAGCAACGTGGGTCGCGGACGATGGTTGTGCCGCAGCCTAAGCCGTAAGCGTCTTTTTTGCCTTTGTTCAAATAAAAGGGGGAATCATAAATGCTCAGAAAGGAGGGACAATCGTTTAGTTTTCGTATTGTGCAAACCGTATCTGTCGGAAAAGGCTGTGCAAGTGATGTGAAGTTAAACCGGAGTTATCACCAAAATACAGGCCTGTATCGTGTACTAGCATCAGAAATCCAGGCCAACAAAACGTCGAGGTAAGATGCCGACCGTTTTTCCAGGGGACGGCATGTTTTCGATATCAATGATTTGCAGAGACATCGGAGAATCGTCCCTTTGCCACAAGTTCCGAGTCTTAAGCCTCCTCATATGGAACACCGTTTTGTGCTATTCTGAGATCTATGTCCGTGGCCGCCACTTGTATTCCACCGCAGTCGACGATAACCTCGCTAGTTTATGGAACGAACCCGAAGGGGAAGCACACAGCTTTAATCCAGAAATGCAAGTTGTGTTTTACCTTGCGACTGCGCCAAGGGCCCTCTCCTGAGTATACGAGCACGATCAGAACCCAGGGGAGATCTTAGCTTCCTTGGTAAGCGCAAAGCGCCAGAGAGCATTTGAACATCGGTTCAAGAGTTACAACAAATAGTCGAAGAACGAAGCTTCGCAGACTGGAACGCACTCAGGATGCCTCTTCAACCAGAACTTGAAAGACTGATCTGGTTGTTCGAGTCAACGGCAATTGGAATTCCTTGTTCGTCCGAAGTCAAAGGCCACAGCCTCCCTGTAGGACCAGTGTATCTTCTTTAACATTTTTATCGCCCTGGTACGAGAACAATATAACACAATTCTGACCCGGGTGAAACTTGAAAAAACTCGCCCAACGCAGGATTGTTACTTCTCGTATCCAGGCTCCAACATAGCGGATGGGTTGTGCCACATGTCGCGATGTCGTGTAATATGGGCCACTGCCGTTTTCCTGATTCGTAATGGCGATGTAGAGTTGCTCGCGTGGGGCATTAACGCGTCCTGCGGGTAATAAAACCTGTTAGCCATGGATACGATACTAAATAGTATTCAGAATTATTCAGACCTGCTTTGAAGACATCGTACAGCTCTCTATTCTCTGGACTTTGGCATTCCTAACCCCCGTAGTATTCTCATAGAGATGCAAAGAGTGGCATATCTACACACCCAGAATTCGACAGACAGCGGATTGGTGCCGGCTTCGAGATATGTTACTGCAAAGAGTTCTATTTGAGAGCCTTGTAGATGCCTGAGAAATATAAGAAAAGATTGGCCAGTATTTTCAAATTCTAAGGGTTTTCTATACCAGTAGCATTCGCAGCTAAAATCCCCGAGGCAATGGCTGTACAAGCACTTCTTGTACAGCTTGAAGGCTCCACGATCAAGTATACTTGATCATTAGTTTTAGCTGTAATAAAAAAAATAAGATCGCAACACACAGCATGGGTCCCTCAGGCCTGAAGGCGTGAATGGTGTTTTAAATATGGACAATGCGTAGCCTTGGCGTACAGTTTTGGTGAATTAGTTGATGTGAAGCTTTGATTCTGAACCAATAATCCTTGAAAACGTGACTTCGGAAGTTGCCGCCGAGATTAAGCGCAGCTCTGCCAGTGAGTTATTCAGATAAAAAAAAAAGCTCCTGAACATGAAAGGATGCTCTGTTGCTTCGAGTCAATGACAATTCGAGTTTTTAAAGCGTTGTGTATAAGTATCCCAGAAGACCACAACCTTCCTGTGCCCTCCTCAACATTGTCGCCACCTACCATCAACGTCGGCATCTATCAGGTAACGAAC
>JABAJV010008661.1:0-13815 GCA_018854895.1 Tricholoma furcatifolium
TCAAATTGGTTCAAAAAAGAAAACCAGTGGTTTAAGAAACCTGGTCTCGTTAAGTATAGGGTTTCGGAACATACGACAATGGCTTTAAATTCGGTGTTTGCCGGGCCATACAGTGACTTCGACTTCAACGCGTTGACCTCAAGTCAAATTCTTCCTTTGACTGAAACATCCCTCTTACCCTTGGTAAGCCAGGTATTTGACTTGTTCCTCGCTTCTCTGGTAACTGGTTAAGTTTATATTTTTAGATGTCGGAGGCTCCTAGCACGGACTTGAAACAGGTGTCTGCGCTCTTCAATGCTTGTATCGCTCAAATCAGGAGCAGACCTCATGAGAGCCTGGAAAAAATTGCAGAAAAGTGGCTTAAAGATGCTCGAGTAGAAGTTATGAAGAAAATTCAGTCTGCGTGAGTGATCTGTCCTTTCGCGGCCCGATAAAGCCATCTATCTCTGACATGCAGCCTCAAGCTTTACCGAGCTTTCTATTACAGCAGGTGAACCAGCAGGTCTCCTGCCGGAATGGGCAGTCAAACCCGAATGTTCTCTGGACATCTTCGTTGATTGCCCATGGAACCTCCTAGACTCGCACGGCCCAGTCATTCTGGCAGAGTTTGAAAATTTGATGAAACTCTGTGGCTTCACCGCTGAGGTCAAGCGCTCAACATATTCCGATTCTTTTTGGATAGAGATTTATTTCCCTAGAGAATGTGATGTCTCTTCTCCGCACTTCACATCTCTCACCAAGTGCTTCGACACACTTCCAAAATTCTCTGCGGCGGTTCTTAGGATAACGGAAGGCGTTGAGGAATATGTGAACTTCGAACATTCTACTTCCGCATCACCAGTCATGGCGGTAGGCAAAGTCCCCGCTGCAAAGCGAAAGCGCAAGCGCAAATCTAAGAAGAAGTCAGCACGTAAATCTTGATTCTTATATGGTCCGATAGTAGTTGAGGGAGATTGAAGATGTTAAGCCCCACCTGCATACCATTTCTTCGCCTTCGCTGTGTAGATTATTGTATTTTCAGGCATTTTATTTAATCTCTAAGCAAATGTAACTTTATTCCCGACTTCTAGTGATCGACACGCCGTGACGCCTCCCCAACAGCAGGTTGATTTTCTATCATACCACAAACCAATGCGACTTCTGGATATTTTGCGGAGGCACTTTTGAACTTTCCTTCGATCACTGGCAAGCCTCCGATGACGAACTTAGTTTGCTTCACAGGATCTTTGGGTGCTGTACTTCCGCTTGCCATCATTGGTCCTGACTCCTTGGTAAGGCAATTTGAACGAAGTTTGATTTTATTTAGTTTTTATGTTTATTATATTATAGCTTCCGACGTTCGTGCTCTGGTATCCTTCAGAAATTTAACCAAATGCGTTCCTCCTGTTCCTCGTAGCGGCTCTCTGTCCCTGTCTTGTGTGATTTCGACTCGCTTTCCCGCCTTCCTCGCAGGGCCCAGAATATACAGGGCCGTGATTATCATATGCGCATCCCTGAAATCCTTCAACGCAACCACCGCCAAGTTGTATGACTCCAGAAGGAAGGCATTTGCGGACGACATTACGAAGGCGCGCAACGGCTGAGGATTACAGGAGAGATGATCTAAAAGCAAGCGATGACTCCGCGGCATATACGACTGCATACGGGACATGTAGGACCGTTTACCCGGAGATGTTGGCTGGTGATCTATACCCAGGAAGACATCCAAGACGTGGACCATCGAACTCTGTCCTGCACTGGGACCGCAAAGCTCCTTAGGTATCTCTAGTGACGGATCCTGCTCTATACCTTCGAATATCCATTTGCGTCGATTCTCGTCGGAGTCTTCACCACGCAGCCATGGTCTCACATCGTTATAATACTGGTCTGGACGACACCCCTTCCGGATAGCCATGAGAAGTTCCCTAAGCTCCTTGATAATGGCGGCAATGCATTGGAGATGACCTGCGATACGACGTGCCGCCGTCTCATCTCCAGTGGATATTGCGTTCATTGTCGCACCCATCAAGTCCAGAGCGTCTGCCCCTCGAAGCTCTATGCGTGCGGAGCAAAGATAAAATTCCTCCTCGTCAATAAGACCTGTAAACATCGTCCTTGTACGAAGGTTGTCGATGGTCGGAATCGCGACTGTGGAAGGATGGCTCTTCATCCAGTTATATAGCACCGTATCAGAGAAGGTCAGAATCGGTGGAATATCAAGCCATGCAGAGACACGTAGGACGGGTAGCGCAAGTGGTTGAGGAATCACCAGGGGTGCATCAGGGGGTAGAGAATGGATGTAGAAATGCATAATGTACGTCAAAACGAGGTGAGAGCGACGCAAGAGATTGGGTGATGATTGGAGATCCGTAACGGGCAAAAGAGGCAGCTGTCGATCGGTCAGTCATAACCTCGAGACGAGATGGAAAATGTTGCCTACCCGACGAACGCTGCCCCGCCATGACTCGGATACAGCCTTCTCCTCGTCGGTTACGTCAGGCTTGTCTCCTAGCTGAAGTTTCCCCCTAATGGCAGCGTCGAGAACTGTCTCCCAGGGCTCCCACAGACCTGGAAGCCGCGCTAGTGGCTCACGGGGAGGCATAAACCCCGATTGTGCATCGACATCGTAGATATGTTCACGAAACTTCATCTAGAGAGTCCACTACAGCGGAAGCAACTCTCCGGTTTCATATGATATTTTTTCTCCTGTTCCAGTAAGCTACTTTATAGTGTGGCATCGGGTCTTACCCGTGCACCCTATTGGACCTACTTGCCCTCACAAGAGACAGACATGGGGACGCCTCAGTGTATACCGGGTGTGGCAGTCGCACGATTGCAGCGACGCCACCTTCTAAGTTTCTTTGAGTAAGTTAGTCTCATAGTTTTGCAAACATGATAATGACTATCCTAGCCCGGGCCGTAGACACTGGCCCTGCGAACCAGGACAATAGAAGTCCTGATCAGCGCTCATCTGTTTTTCTTCGACGCATGAATGGAACGTGTCTTGTGATAAACATCTAAGGTGTGATTCTAAAACAATGTGAATGCAGTACATGATAATAGAAATAAAAACAGGATCCTTCACACGCGACCTAAACCATCCTCAATTTTTCAACAAAACAGCTCCAGCTGTACGATCACGAACATCCTTCAAAAATCTAACCAATTCTGTCCCACCCGTCCCCTTGAGTTGTGCGCCTACATCACCGTAGTCTTTCTGGATATCGGGGCGAATAGGAGCCGACGATGTGTTGGGCACTTCCCTCCTTGAAGGGCCAATGATATACAGTGCAACGATAATCATGTGCGCGTCTCGGAACTCCTTGACGGCCAAGATAGCAGTGTTATATGCTTCCAAGAGTCCGGAATCATTTGCTGTCGCCACAATATTGCGTAAGGGCCTCGGATTGTTGGAAAGGTGCCGTAAAAATGTTCTGTGGTGACGCGGCATATACAGCTGCATTCTTTCTAAGAACGCCTTTTTAGCTGTGGCGGCCGACGACGTCCCAGTGACGGAGTCGGCATGGGAGTATCGGTCAACGCCCAGAAATATGTCTAGAGCATGGACCAGGGAACTTTGTCCTGCGCTCGGCCCTGAAAGTTCCGTAGGTTGTTGGAGGCTCGGATCGGACTCGATACCAGCAAATACCCACGGCCGCTTTTTGGGATCTGAGTCAACGCCGCGGAACCAAGGTCGAATTTGATGGTAAAAGATATCCGGGTTGCACCCATCGCGTACCGCAAGGAGGAGGTCACGAAGACGACGGATGGCGTCGGCAAGGTTGAGGAGATACTGTGTAATTCGACGAATAGCGATGTCGTCGCCGACGAAGGCTTCGTCCATGATATACTGCATGAGGTCAAGGGCTGCGACACCAGCTAGTTCTATTCGGGCAGAGGAAAGGTAAAACTCTTCCTCGTCTGTCGTGTCTGTGAAGAGGGTTTGACATCGGAGATTGTCGAGAGCAGGTACTGTTTCGCAAGGCGATTGGGGCGACTTCAGCTCCCAATTGTAAAGCACATCATCAGAATACGTGAGCACAGGTGGTAACTGCAACTGTGCACTGACTTGGAGAAGGGGAAGGGTTACTGGGGGAGGAATAACGACTGGATCGTCGGGTGGGAGGGAATGTACGTAAAAATGGAGGATCCAGCCCAGGACATGATGTGCGCGACGAAGGTAAAGTTCTGAAGTCTTCAAGTCATCTATGGGAAGGACGTCAAGCTATTAGGATAGCAATTAGTTGCATAACTTTTAAAATATGCGTCATTTAAACATACACTTCTCACATGACTTCGCCATGACTCGGACTTTAGACGTTCATACTCTGGGAGCTCTGGTGTGTCTCCAAGCTTCAACTTCAGCCTTCGTGCTTCATCCAATATTCGTTCCCATGGTTCCCAAGCTAGAGGGAGGCGTGAAGGTGGGGATTGTGGTGGCATGAAGCCAGTACGGGTATCGACATCGAAATCATGAGCAGCGAGTGTTGTGGTATCTGGGACTCCTGCTGGCTGGCCAACGACGAAGTCTGGCCGAGGTAGAGACAGGAAATGCTCAGGCCCAAGCATCGGATCCATTCCGTACTGCAGATAAAAATTTGTGATGAGATGATGCTCGTTAAAGTATAAGAATTGTGAAGGCGTAGTGAGTCAGGTGCCGCGAGAAAGAAGAGATATAAGTTTGATTTGTCGTTAGCTTATGGTGATCGTGGTATCAGTCAGATGCCATGGAGTTTCCAGTGGTTTTCGAAAGTTCTGACAAAAGATTTGGCACGATCGTCATGTCATCGGACCAGCCAACCGACTGATCCGATCCAACAGCTGACCAAGAAAGGTCCAGGTCATTTCCGATCGTGGCTGTACAGCAAGGTACTTTGCTTCCTCAGCTATCAATTTCAAACCTCAGCTTGTTTGCGAGGCTACGAATTGCTGCGTGACGGAATAATAGCGCTGGTTGTCCTCTGTCTAAAGTCTTTCAAAAGACACGCCAGTTCTCCCCCAGCCGATCCCTTCAGTTCATGATTCTCAGTCGCCTCAACACCCTGTTGTTCTGCCTCCTCCTTTAAAAGACGCTTCGATGGCTGTATTATGTATAGAGTCACGATGATCATGTGTGCATCCCTGAACTCCTTGAGGGCTGCTATCGCTGCATTGTAAGCATCTGATAAGGGTGAACTGTTGGCCAGTGTCACAAAATGGCGCAATGCCGACCCTGTCGCCGTGAGACGCGCAAGGAATTCGCGATGACGGCGCGGCATGTATAAACGCATACGGTGAGCGAAGGGCATGCTAAGAGAAACTGATGTAGTGTCGATGTGACCATCGAGACGAGGCTTTTCAACGCCAAGAAAGCCATCGAGAGTTTGAATGAGAGCGCTTTGTGCTGCGCTGGAGCCGGAGAGGAGAGTGGGCTCCTTTAAGGTGGGATCCCTCTCAATGCCCTCAAAAACCCATTTGCGGTTCGGGTTCGAGTCGCCGCCGATAAGCCATGGTCGAATGCTACGGAAGAAGAAGTCTGGATTGCACGCTTCACGGACGCTCAAGAGAGCCTCTTTGAGACCCTTAAATACGCGGGCCAATTGCAGTAAGGCTTCAGTAACCTTGTGTTCAGTATCCGGACCGCCAGCAGCCAAATCATTTAGAGTGTTCTGCATGATGCGCAGCGCCTCTGCTCCACGCAACTCCACCCGAAGAGGCGATAGATAAAAGGCTTCCTCGTCTTTGGTACCTGTGAACGACAGCTGGGAGCGAAGATTATCCAAAATCGATGTACCATTTGGAGTATCCTCCTTGAGGGTCCAGTTGTTGGTTATATCGTCGGCATACGTCATGACAGATGGAATATCCAGCTTTGCACTAACTTGAAGCAAGGGAAGTGAGAGTGAGGGTGGAATCCGTACTTCCGCATCAGGCGGCATGGAGTGAGCATAGAAATGAAGAAGATATGTGAGAACACCATGTGCACGGCGCAGGAGGCTCCCAGATTCCTTGAGATTCGTAATAGGAACGACTGGCAACTTTAAAGAATCATAGGCAAGTTGAAAATCGCATGAAAGCGTGAGCTCACCTCTCGAACACGAATTCTCCACCCCTCAGATTTGAACTTCTCGGTGTCCGTAAGCCCGACGCTCGCACCCAACTGAAGTTTCAAACGCGTGGCATCTTCTAAGGCCCTTTCCCAAACGTCCCATTCTGCGGGTAAACGAGATAGGGGAGTCTCAAAGGGCACAAAGCCAGTCAAGGGGTGAATATCGAAATCCGCAAAGCTGACCGTGGACCATAAGGCCGACTCTTCTGAAGGGTTTAGCATTACAAACTCTTGAAACAAACGAGTACAACAGTGGGAAAATTATCTTTTATTCACAATGGTAAAGGACACAGGATGAGTCATTGTGATAACAATCAGAGTCCCATAGTTTATGACTGAAAAGGTTGAGCATTTCTGATGTGCCTTTAATGACGCTGCAATTTGAAAAGGGATAATGATGTCGGGAGAAAACCCCTCTGAGCAAACGGAAATGGAAGCATATCACCGCATTCTCAATGTGGGGTTTAGCTAGAAAGAGTCTCGAAGGATTGTATTGCTGTTCGATACAATCCTGTTGCCTGCCAGTGCCCAGGTTTGGTAGTGGTGTAGTGTAGCCGTCGAACAAGTGATGTGTCAAAGATATCTGTAACGTCATCCCCTCTGAGCACTGGCCTTTCACAGCGATGAGTTTGGGAGTAACATCTACTCCTGGAGAAAAATAGACAGGCGCAAGGCGATAATCATCGGGCGTTAATGCGGTGGGGGTGACGTGAGCACTGGCTCGCCAGGGACGTCGCTCACCAATGTAAGTATGGAAGGCGCCAATTGCGAGAACCACGGAACGTGTTCAATAATAGTGCAGAACGTTCGTGAATCCAATAGCTCCAGGATATAGCCGGTGGTTGGGTTTCATGGCCTACTACAAGGCTTTCAAGGATGTGAGCATAAATTAGGGTTTATAGCGAGCAGAATACACGCACTTCCTCAGATGTTTCTACCATGCACATGGATGTCAACACGAATCGAAAGATGTAATGAAGGGAATGGATGAACACGAATGGATAGTCGACGTAATAGTGGCGCCTGAGCGAGGAGCACGGAGCTAGAGAAATCGAAGTTGCATTAATCCTATGGTCAAGGATATTGTAAGTGGGCGGGAACAAATGGAGCACTCACACACCGTTCATGGACACGATGTGATACGGTTGAATGATCTTTCTTTCTTCACAAGTATAGCAACCTCCACTGAGTCAAGCTTTTTGGAGGCGATGGAGAGACTGAGGCACTGCAGCGATTCATTCCATTATATGAGATATGACGTAGTCTTCCTGGGCCCGTTGGAACAGTAGGTTTACGCAAGCTGGAGCTTCCTGCCCAAGACTCGACTTGGAAGAATCGGCTGTCGACAACCCCGGCCGCTGTAAATATCTGCCAATGGAATTCGTGCTGAATGTCGCGAAGGCTAATCAAACGCAAAGCCTGTGAACACTGCAAAGAATCACTGGATAGACGCACAAGGTGTAACATGTGTGATGTGTATGAGCTGTGAAAGGAAGCAATCGTGTGATGACTGTGAAAGCATCAAAATCGATTGATGCGCGCGCGTTTCGTTACATTTCCAAAGGAACGTCAACGGGTCAAAGAAGTCAAGGAGCCTTTCAAGGTCACAGCACAAGGTCAAGGCACCAATGCAACAAAGCAACATGCATGATGGTGGGTATGTTTCAGCAGAATTTTTGTGCTAGGCTACATTAGTGACTGCCTAAGATTTGACGATCTTGTTTGCTGAATGAACTCTCCTCGAGGGCCCCTTGACGATTCTCGTTTTGGTGTGGTTTCTGACATGGAAGATCTATAGAGGACGATCTTGTTAGAATTTCTTTTGTGTAGGACGACGTCGACGTTGGGCTAATTGTGTTTGGATATATGAAGTAACCTTTTTCGGTAACCCCGTTTAAGCGCTCTCTTTTGTCTTTCGGATCCCTCGTGACAGGATAGTCTTTTCTTTGATTCCAGCGCGCCATGGCTGTATTGTCTTTACCCTATCTACGTTCATTAGCGCCCGATCCAATAACAAAAAGGCTCTGGGCGGAAGGTCAAAGAACAAAAGCTTCGGGATGATGCCGATCCTTTTTTTTGTTCAGCTCCAGATCCGTCGACTCATTCGTTCACCCACGCGTACTGCCTCCATTCCTATATAATCTCTTAACAATGGAGCCAGGACAATCACGCCTCTCCAGACTACGACTATTCTTTTATATCCATGACTGCCTACTACACGCAACCGGCTGCTGCCAATTATTATAGCCCTCCTATGACGATGCAGAAGCAAAGGGGCTATCGCATTTGCGACCAATGTGGTGCAGCAGAGACTCCCACAGCAAAATTCAGACTATGTGGTGGCTGCGTACGTCCATATCCTTTCAGCTTCTGTATTCGTGTTCTGACTTCTCTCATCTTATAGATGACCACTCAGTATTGTGTATGTGACAACTAGCATGTGCTCATGTTCGAGGCACTGACTCTCTCTATAGTCACCCGACTGTCAGAAGATTCACTGGCCTTCTCACAAGTCGATCTGTCAACACACAGCGGGGCAAATTTCCAGTGCAAAGCAGGCCGCCGCAGCATATGGTGACCCAGAAATCCAAAAGTCGCTGCGCAAGTTTACTTCTGCCCACACTGCGCTGCTCGGATGGGCTGGCTTCCAGGCATTACAACTGAAACGCCTCCCTGCGAACATCCGTCAGAATGCGCTTCTCATTGAGCTTACGCACCATAACCGCTATCCGGAGTCACATCGTCGGTACGTTGCCGCAGCTTCCATACATTCGGGGACCTAATTCCGAATCCATTCTAGATTTTCGATAGCAGGAACGCACGTCGTACCTCGAGCCTATGTTCAAGATCCTCTTGTCATCTCTGATATCAGGCGACGCGAAGAGCGGTGCCGTAATAATGGTGGCATTGGCACTCTTGTTGTCATTGTGCAATGCGGTGACATCTCGCAGGTTATGCCTGTCGAGGTTGATCCACCCAGCAAGATCTCCTGGGATACTCGGGAGGACTGGGCAAGCGTCTTGAGCCACTTTGTGGAATCAGGGCGCACAGATTTCCAGCCCATATCCACGACGTCGCGAGGGTGAGTTCTCAGCACATGGTTATCATTCTACGGCACTCAACATGCATTTCCATCTAGTGTCTACTACGGATAAAGCGTTAAGCGCCGGTTACTCCCTCCCGCTCTCCATTGCTATCAACGCAATGCACCGCAGTTGACGTAGATCGTCAATTGCATCATCAATTCTTTGCATAACTTATATCGCCCCACCGCCCCATCTTTCTCAAAAAGTCGGTTCTCTCACGCCTCTGCCACACCATTTCCCACCCCCATTTCCTGGATAACTTATTTCTTTCGACCTCATTGCATTTATGATACCCGCTGCATACATCTGGACTTATTTCGCTCTGTACTTGCTGTGTAACAAGAATAGGATTGTACTACTTTTTGTGACAATATTTCAATCCGTCATCTTTCAGATAGACTGAACTTAAACGATGGCAACATCACGTTAGCCCCACGACTTTCTTGACTCGGGAATGCGATTATGAGTATTTCCTAAGACTGAGTGCCTCGTATTCTTCAACTTTGCTTTTCCTGAGCATTCGGAAAGAGCGTGTTGTGTGGTCGTGACCCATAAGACGAGTCACGTGAATTAATTATTAAGCATATGCTAAGGCTTGTCGGGACTCGGACTCGTTAATCGAGGACCTTTCAACTATGACTACAACGCCGACGACATCTACTCCTGTCAATGGTTCTCGAACGCAAATAATAACAGATGTACATCCAGAGGAAGGGCCCTCTAATCCCGCTCCGATAGGAACACTTCGCCTGAGAGCAGCAGCCCGAAACAGACAAAGAGTCGAGTGGGATGAAAATGTGGTAGACAATGAGGGATGCGGAAGGAAATCTTCTAAAAGTAAGTATTCCAGTTGTGACTCTGAGATCGCAATGATTGAACGCCCATGCAAAGTTTGCTGTATATACCACAAACCGCGGAAGTTTGACGAGTCGTCAAGTGAAGAAGACTCAGACTCAGATTCGGATGTTTCGATCAACGCCCGTAGACGTAGACGACGATCACATAACCATAATCACGACCACAGCGCCGACGGTCTTGACGGACCTCATGCGACTGGACTCCAGGCGCGCTCTGATCAGTCAACAACTGTGCATCAAATAGACCACGAAGAAGACCGTAATGCCTATGAATCCGTGCCTAGCTCGAGAAAAGGCAAGAAGAAAGGTAGGATTCTGAATTCGTTCCTTGCACATGTGCTGATATCTTTCTTTAGAGGAATCTCGATAGGGCTTTAATTGTAGACGGAACCAATCTTAGACTTGTTTGGCTAGTGTGGACTCTGCCCTGACAGAGCGTAACGTTTCCACGTTTTCACCCCCTGTGGTTGATGAGAAATAAGGTCTGGCAACTTGAACCCTTCAACTTGCATTCAACATTGTCTAAGCCTTTCAATTTCCATCAAATAGCACTGAGAAAGCTTCTACGTCCTTGTCCCCATCTTCCTTCACGCGTAACTTTCTGCAGCATTTTCTTTTGGAGCGCACCTTGTCCCTTTGTGTGTAGATCAAATGCAAAGATATCCACAGGACATGTCATATCGCACAGTCCTCGGCCTAACCATTGGTTTCTAAGCTGCACCCTACCTCAAGGAGGTCTCATGGTAGTTTTTCTATCTCTCTAGAAGCTTACCCTCGTAAATCCACCTCTTAAATTAGCCCCGCTACTAGCTTGTTCCTTCTGAAATGCAGACTGCCATATCCGCCGCTACGCACTGAAAGTTTTCCACGATGGAGGTCAGCAGCTCATTGTCATCGGACCATACTGTGAGCAAATTGTCTTGGTACCTTGAATTCTTTCAATGATGAGCCATATGTATAGATGGAAGCGCATACGTGTGCAACCTCAGGGAGTAGATTCAACGTCATGAAGAATTGCGATTTGTTGGATTTAGGTTCTGTCAGGTATGTATTTGATTTTGTGGCACGCCCCATGGTCATGCGTGAAAATGGTCATGAATGAAGATGCAATGACTGCATCTAAGGAAGGAAACTCTTGAAGTCCGCCGACATTTGCGGGATAAACCCCATAGGCTCCTCATGTTAGGAAACTTCGTTGCTCGACGTGCGTCGAAGAATCCAGGATCGATCCAGTGTGTACCACCAACGCCACATTTTGACTATATCCTTGTTCGGAAGGCTATTCTCAGGCGTCTACGAGGCGCTTTTGAGGTACTCTTCAGCTTTTTTATAGTCAGTTCTAGCGCCTGACTTCATGCAATAGATGCGAAGGCAAAACCCGAACACCGCCGGCTTCGCGACAATAAGAACATTAGAGACCTGTTGGTCGTCCGATTCTGTGTTGAGACAATTTATCGATTGCGATGATTGCCATTCTGCTCGCTGTCAAGTACTAGTGGAGGATAATGAACTCGACATATATTTGCGGCGCTTCTCATTGGATTCGCTTCCTTTTATGACTGCTGTATCCGATATAGCTAGCAGCTTTACATACGAGCCTAGAGGTTTTGAAGATTCCTATTCCTGTGTACGGGGCGATCCATACGTTTCCGTAACCTTCATGAGTTGGAAGCCGCAATGGCGCCCGCCCTAACAAATAGAATGAATTTAGGGTCCAAAGCGCCACCATGTAGGATATGAATAGTTTCAGAATAGTTCGAAGTTAAATTACAAACGAGAACTGGAAAGAAAATATCCCTAATCTCATTAGCGCAATGTATATCAAGTTATGCCAGACATATTATTAAACTCAATGAAGATCCGAAACCAGGTCAATCAACATGGTCTGCTTAGATATTATTTCATACACAAAAGGTTTGCTGCACCTGGAGGGAAAGCCGTCGATCTTCATTTAGCAGAATACGCACGCCTAGCGGCCACTAAGTCTCAAGTGAAGCTGAAGCAATAGAGACGATCCAGATTGGCAAAGGGCACTAGGCATAGAGGGGCATGTGAGGGACTGATGGTGCATGCTCATACAACAGTTGGGGCCATCATAAGTGATATAGAACGCGTACGACTCGACAAAGACGCCTTTACTCCCTAGGAGCACCCCGTCCAACACCAGCGAACTGCGGCCTGAACTCGCCAGGGGCACCACCCTCCTTCTTGCGGTAGTCCTCACGGTCACCACGGGGAGCGCGGTAGGCACCCTCTCCTCCAGGACGAACAGCGGCGGGGCGAGGAGGACGAACGGCCTTTTTGTGTGTGGCAGGAACGATCTCGCTGGGGAGGTGGAGCCTGAAGAAGAGGTCATTGGATAATGTCAAAGCGAGCATGTAGAAGTGAACTGACCATTCACGGAGGTACTCGACACCCTCGGGTGTCAAGACATAGTAGTACCACTGCCAAGAGAATTGGGTCTTGACGAGGCCCTTGGAGGTCAGGCTCTGCATGGCCTTGATGACCTGAAGGTTGGGAACATCAAGCTCTTCGTGCTTGGGAGCATTGTAGTCTTTTTTGGCGACCAAGACACCCTCTAATCCACAAAAAATCTTCGTTAACAATAATGGCCGCGCATGATAAGCTAGACGCACCCTTGAAGAGGTTTTCGTAGATGGTGCGCCTGTTCTCTTTAGGAATGATCATGCTGGGCTGTTCGGTTTCTTGGGTCGGAAGCTGCGATAATCGAAGCTAATTCAATACAGGTACATGGACGTAGAACCTGGATACGCACTGCGTAGAATTCGCACTTGTGTCCAGCTGTAAGTGCAAATCGTCAGTATCAAGCTCTTCGTCATCCGAAACTTCCAGAGTCCATCCAACCCCTTCCTCCCATCCAAATTTCTCCAACGAAGTTCTGATAGACTCTGGAGGTCGATAGGCATAGATTCGGCCACTTACATGGCGGATTTTGGGCTGGGCCTTGGAGGAGTCTTGACGTTGACGAGGGGCGGCTCGTTGACTACAAACTTTCCCGATGTGGCTTTGATATTTGGCTTTGTTATAATTAGAGGCTTAAATCAGCCTGATGCAACAACTGCTGAGCCTCACTGATTCACCTCGATATTCTGGCTCGATACTGATTGTTGTGGGCCAAAATAAATAAATAATAAATAATAAAATAATAAAAAAGGAAAGATTGGCAAGAATGACCGAGGCTTCAAACAAAGATATATACGACCCAATCTTCCCCTGTAGAGCACCTCAGAAGTGATTTTTTGAGGTCAATTTTGCAAAAATCGCTTGAGCTCACGCTCGAGGCACGTGAGAAAATTTGTCACATCACCTATGCACTATCGCATTGAAAGACTTGGTGTGCACAAAAATGACACTCTTGCTACCTGAGCTGAACATCAGCCATACAAAATCAACTTCTCACAGACCCACCACTCAGTTTTTGGATTAAAGCAGACATTTTCTACTGATACATTTGTGGAATTTAGCATCTCGCTTTTTTGTGAATATGTGATTATTGCAAATACCAAATCAAATGTTTCTGAAGATATTATTTGAGCTGGTACATTTATTTACTGGCCTATTAGTAGCACTTAACCTTATATATCCTTCATTTTTGAACAGAGCTTTGTGTGGCTTGTAAAGTTAAATTCCATCACATCTTGTTAAAATTGGTCTGTGCACACCAAATAATTTATATTTCTCCCAGTCATGCTCCAATAATACTAAGCTTGATAAGAGCTATAGTTCAGAAAGTTTTTGCATGGTGGATTGAAGGATCTATGTCAAAGAAATAGCTACCATATGT
>JABAJV010008661.1:13915-31717 GCA_018854895.1 Tricholoma furcatifolium
AAAAGAGAGGCAGAGGCGACGAGAAAGGCAGGCAACTCGTAGCTAGAACTCGGGACTCAAGGGAGTCCTTAGGTTCATAAGTAGCGACTGCTTCGAGGTTATCTTAATCTCATCGATCATACAATCGTTGATTACAAATCAAAACAAATAAAATATATTTCAAACTACATCTACTATCAGTCAGAGTCCGTGAAGAGCCCCAGAGCACTATCGAACGTCGACGAGACCATACGCGGTCGACGATCATATCAGTACGTACACCCTATCGCCGACCGTGAAACCAGATACATCTTCTCCGATTTCAGCAACCACGCCCGACACATCGAAACCGAGGACTGCTGGATATTGTTGAATAAATAAGCCGAGCTTCTGCATTCCCCAGTCAATTGGGTTCAGTGCTACAGCTTTGACCTGAACGAGAAGCTGTCCGGGTCCTGGCTTCGGCACTGGACGTTCACCGAGAACGAATGGGCCCTGTTTAACTTGAACGAAGAGCGCTTTCTATGTTTCAGGCATCGTGGGCTTACTAGGTGAGTTATTTCGACATCTAAAATCGCACTGAACCTTTATAAGTTGTAATGCACTGTAATGATCAGTCTGAAATCACAATCAGCACGGCTTATAGCGCCGATAGGATTCGCGTCCTTTCAGGGCTGCAGCTGCTTACTGTCCAGAAGCAAGTCAGTACAAGTCACTCGTTCGTCGGGCACAGTAGGCCGTCAAGTCCGGGATATACTTAGTTTCGTGGCCAGCATGAGGAATAGATGCTTACACATACAAAGGGAAAACTTGCCATTTGATGCCAGTTTATCAATTCAACATATCAAGGAAAAGACAACGGTTTAGGCAGAATCGTGATCACAGGGAAGACATGTACAGCATGGTCTGTAGAAAGGTGTAAGTCGATGTCGACAGAAGTCTGAATGTAATTTACTTAGATATCATCCCAATTCTGCCGCAGTACGAAGGACAGTTTCGTCCACTGATAAACTGAAGTAGGGGAAGAGACAGAGTCAACAAAATATATCAACCCAAGTTGCAATGATCGTTGATGATAGAGTGACGGAATAGTAATTGCTCAATGTATAAGTGCACACCTAACGCGCAATTCCATACTGTACAAAAAGCACGGTAGGGGATAACATGATTCGAATCCTAGCGTCATAGGACTATCTGATTTCGAGTAAGTTCGTTTAAGTACGAAAGTTTAAGAGTATCTAACGTCTCGTCGTTAGCAAGACACTCAGAGGATCAATTAACTCCAGAACTTGCCTTCGTCGGCTGCAACGACGTGAATGTTGGATCGACCAGAATCGGTCGTAGGTGCAGAGTCGATATATGTGAACAAGACATCATCGCCTTCATATACTCTCTCCTGACAACCTCCGACATCAATGGGCTTGGAGTTAACTTCAATGGACCAATATTTCGACGAGTATCGCATCGCTGCCGCCTCAGAAGGAATATCGGCGATCTGGGTTATGAAGTAGTCGTCGTATTCAGGATACCAATCACTGTTTCCACAGCAGGTTGTGAATTAGAACTCTGTGCTGAACCTAATGTGAACGGCAGGCTTACCCATCCCATGTAAAGTTTCCGATCTTAGAGGCATCGTCCAGGGCGGCAGTTGCTACCGGTACAGGTGTCGGATAAGTATTATTGTTGGTCCCATCGCAATGATGTGTGCCTCCCGAAGCCGTGGTGACGTTGTGGCCATTGGTGAGTATTAGCTGATCAAAGATGGTCTGCGACCCATCGACTACGCGAAGCCTGACTGCGACGGATGGAACATTGATGCCTGGTGAAGTTGCGAAGGCCAACGAGATAGCGGCCAAGGCGAGCAGGATAATGGCCAAGTGAAGCATTTGAATTCTTGAGGGGTGTTCATTCTCTTTGCTTCGAAGTCTTTATATGGGCAATCTAGAAGTCTGAAGGAAGACCCCGGAGTCTGGAGTCTGGAATGGAAGGCTCACTGTCTCCCACGCCCGTCGCCAGATGAGGGGAGTTGATGTCACGTTCATGCACTTCCGGCCCATCAGAAACTGGGCACGATGTGCGGGTCTGAGACGCATCTACATCCTTCCCACCAAACCCAGACATATCGTTATCGACAGCACTGATATCCGCCTAGAATTCAAATGCCATGAGCATTTCCCTGTTGTTGGACGTGATACATTGTTCTGTGTTTAGTTTGAAGGCTTCCGATGCAATATCCACAACTGCTCCCGATTTGCCATCTTCGCCATGCCCGCAAGACGCTCCCAACCGGTCTTCTCTTTCCACAAGGTCAACAACAAGTCGCGATCAATGCTCCAGCGCTCGAAACCCTTAACAGCGGCTGCGACTTCCCAATTTCTCTGCGTGTCCTCAGTGGGTGCTGTTTCCACAATCAAGTGGGTAATGGCGGGGTTAGCGGTGAGGTCCGCCAGTGTGAGATGCTCCGTCTTGTTGTACACCCATGAAGTGGACAATAAATGTGGATGATGGGCGTATGGGAAAGGGGGTGCATTGATCTGAAGGAACAGAGACGCCCCCGTTTGAGCAGCCAAGTTCGATATGTGCACGTGTGCTGAGGCTAGGAGGAAGGTCAACTTATTGTTGACGAGAAAGGGACCGTGGATACATACGGTATTGATGCTGAGGATATATTTGGTGCAGTAGTGCAAGAGAATCGCCGCCTGGATAGTTATACATTGACGAGAGTGTAAATATGAAGGTTAATGCAAGGTTGAGACCGATAAAAACCGGCATCAAGGAGAACGCGAAAACTTTTCCCGTGGTGGTGCGTTTAAATACGGAAATTCTGACCATGAAGTCAGTCAAGTACACGGTGGAGCTGATCGGAGGCTTACAGATATCTAGCACCGCCAGCAGCAACGATGTTGAAGATAGGTACGACGTATACGATGAAGCGCCACTCTTTGTGCCCAAGGCAGCTGATGAGACCGATGAAAAGGAGGGATGGGAGCAGAAGAATACGCAAGCGTTGGTCTTGGAGAAATCCTACCAAGGAGAGCGGAAGGGAAGAAAGAAGAAGTTTAGGAAGAAAAGAGGTCCAGTATGTGTGGATAGGCGATACCTGTGTCGTCGTAGGGTTAGTAACGACATTTCTCCCGTCATTTCAAAGGACTTACACCCCATTCAGCGCTTTTCCCTTCGTAAACGTTGAAATAGATTCCTGCGAATTCTGGCCAAACAAAGCCCTTTCCCCAGAAGTAGGAATCGATGGCAACAGTGAAGGCTACCAAATCATGTCAGCGCAGAAGAAGGAAGGATAAACTAACACTTGCCTATGGACAAAAGACCGGATATCAAGCCAACCAATATGAGTCGACGAAACGTTATATGACCAAATAGCAGCGCCTGAAGAGCGATAGGACCAAGGAACAAGGCAACTTCCGCTCTAAAAACTGCGGTTGTGAAAGTCAGGAGAGCTATGGCGGTAGCCATACTTTTGTTTGAGGGATTCAACGTAGCAGGCTTTTTGTCGATGAGAAGTGCAAGGGCGACATTAACTTTTTTCATGTCAGTGCTGAAGGCCACCAAGTCTAAAGGATGACATACCAGGTAAGAAGGCGAACATATTGGGCAGAGTCCTTCCCATTATAAATGGAAGGTGAAATTGTGATACTGTGAGAAGTGTGAAGAATGCACTAGAACTACGACCGAAACGACGCGACACGGCGCGTCGAATGAGGCACAATCCAAATGCGTTACAACTTGCGAGAACGAGTCGCACTGGCAAAGGGTCGTCAATGCTGATCGCATGTCAACCAGTTCTACAGAAATCTCACAGGTTATTTGGATATCTGATTTTAGCAGATCTTGACCCAGTAGGCTTCGCAACAGAATAGAGGGCGTCGAAAGCCAGGCTAATAAAACGCTACCAATGAAAGTTCGTGGTATAGGACCAGAGAAAATGAGATGATCATACTGTATATAAATAGAATGAGCGGATTGGTATTTCAAATCTTGAAAGAAACACACATTTGAAAGTCCTTTTGCACCAACGCCGTATGAAAGCACATCGTGTATTGCGTGAAGATTGAAACTCTCCTCAACCTTTGTGTAGGGTGCTAGAAGGACATGCAACCATCCAGTAGCAAAGATGAGGCCGTCCAGAGCAATGCTCATTGCCTGGTGCCCTTTTCTGGATGCCTTGGTTGGGATGATGAGAAGAGGATGTTGTGGGTGACGAGTGAACTTGATATCCCGGATCAATTCTGGATTCAGTATGACATATGATAAGATAAGATGTGGCAACTGTACAATTCATATTCAATTCTGTCTTCAAATTGTGTCCCAATAAGCCTCTTTTTAGCTGAAGCATTGGTGCCTTCGGCTATAAAATAATAGCTTTGGATAGGCAGGTATAGAGCTCGATGACATGCATGAAGTGAGTTATTTAGGTCTGTTTATTGTTAGGGGTGATGACCACCACAAAGTCAGATTCTAGACTTGAGCTTGAACCTGTTCCAACAACGCCAGGCACAACCGCTCTTACGAGTGGAAGATGCTGTCTTCCTTGCATATTCTATCATTATTAGGACTGTTTACACCGACATTTGCGGGCAATTTCTCAAGGAGCAGGAACAATGAAACGTATGGGATCTCAGTAAGTCACCTTTTGATGTCATGGACGCGTATACTGAGCCATAACCAGCCATTTTCATCTTTAATACCACCAAGTGAGCCTTAACTTATGTTCAAATGGATTATTGTCTGACCACATACAAAACCTATAGAGGAATGTCCTCCGTGCTTTAACTGTCTCTTACCGGTGTTCAACTGCGGCCAATATGGAGAATGTGACCAATATGACGGCCAGTGTAAATGTCCAGCAGGGTGGGGTGGAATTGATTGTCTAGGTCCTCGTATGTCTGAAAAGTTGTTTCTCATTTACGCCTTGCTAACTTTGGGACAGAGTGTGATTCACTAGCAGATGGAGAACACCGACGTTTGAGAGAAGCTGGCGAGAGTTGTCAATGCAAGGATGGATGGGGAGGCATCAACTGTAACGGTGCGCGCGTTTTTCTCTTAATTTTGTTCCAAGTCTAACGGAAGAACAGTTTGCAAGAACGACAATGCTTGCGTCGGTTTCCCACTCGCGGGTGGAATATCATCACTAGAAGGAGATGCCGAAGTCAGCAACATGACATGTTACACGGGTGGAGAGACGGTCTTCAACAACCACCAAATGTGCGACGTCACTAGTAAGCCCTGCTCTCTTCATGCATGCAAAACCACGTTGTCTAACTTTCTTTAGACCGCAAAATTATTGACATGCTTCCCGACCGCCCGCCTCAAGTTACATTCAGCTGCGAGAAATCAGATAGGACGTGCTCCTTCCAGTTTTGGACAGCTGAGGTCGAGTCGTTTTACTGCGCATTGGAACAATGTGACTCAGAAGCGAAACCGGGCTACGACAAGAACTCTACCATCTACTCGTGTGAGAAGATCAAGTGCAGTTGTGTACCAGGCCGTTTCATTTGTGGAGAGAATGGCAGCGTCGGTACGTACGTTGGATGAGTCGCAAAACAATGCAATTAACGTCATGCTATGCAGATATCAGTGACTTCTTGAAGGAAGAGATTCGAGGACCTGCGACATTTTCTTGTACGACGGGCAGTGGATGCAAGTTTGAGGAACCAGCAATGAATGATCTCATCGACAGTATCTTTGGAGATCGTTACATTACCTTAAATTGTGAGGGTGGCGAATGTCTGCATTACTCTCAAGTGCCCGGTTATGTGGTACGTAGCCTTCTTCTTTTCCCGATGGATACTTCTAACACCGTTTAATAGCGCCCTCCCAAACCCGACAATTCACTGTGGCTCGCACTTAGCGCCGGAAGCGCGATACTGTTTGTCTGTATCACATCGGCTGGTAAGTCTACTTGGCCTTCCTTAGCTTCTTAACTAATTTCTCTTAGTCCTATGGTACGCTGGCCAGGCTGGCGGCGGCGAGTATGGACAGATCCGCCTACCAGACAATGAGGCTGCCAAGTTGATGGCAGACCATGTTCCCGCATCCCTGCATTTCTCCTCTCTTACTTATACCCTCGGCTCGCGCGTGATTCTCTCTGACATAAACGGCTGCGCGAAACCTGGGCAGGTAATGGCTATTATGGGTGCCTCGGGCGCAGGGAAATCGACGCTTCTTGATATCCTTGCGAGGAAGCACAAAGTTGGAACTGTTGGTGGAACGGCACTGGTCAATGGACGTACGGTGGCGGATGCCGAGTTCAAGGGCGTGATGGGCTTCGTGGATCAAGAGGATACACTGATGAGCACGTTGACTGTGTATGAGACTGTGCTGTATAGTGCACTGCTGAGGCTTCCGAGGGAGATGAGCTATGAGGCGAAGAAGTATCGGACGCTGGAGACGATGAATGAGCTGGGGATATTGGGTATCAAGGATATGAGGATAGGCGAGAGTGGCGAGTGTTTTTTTTTTCTGAAAGCATGGATAAAGATTGATTAATTTTGTGCAACTCTAGGCAAGAGGTCGATCTCTGGTGGCGAGAAAAGGCGTGTGTCGATTGCGTGTGAGCTTGTTACTAGCCCTTCGATCCTCTTTTTGGATGAACCGACCAGTGGTGAGTTGCCCTCGGACTCAATACCGTTCTATGCTGATTGATACAGGCCTCGATGCCTTCAATGCCTTCAACGTCGTGGAGAGTCTCGTGTCTCTGGCTCGGAACTACAATCGCACCGTCATCTTCACGATCCATCAACCCCGAAGTAACATCGTTGCGCTCTTCGATCAGCTCGTCCTTTTAGCTAGCGGAAGACTCGTTTACTCTGGAGACTTTGCGAAATGCCAGGACTACTTCACGTCTATAGGTCAACCATGTCCGCCTGGCTTCAACATTGCAGATTTCCTGAGTGCGTCGCTCTCCACACTCCATACACCAGCTATAATAACTGACTGACGTTTAATCGCCCAGTCGATCTTACAATGCATGCTACGCTCTCCTCCGGCGAGAATTCGGGGGCTAACGTCAGCAACGAAAGCCTGGTCGATGAACCCGACTCTCCAGTCGAACGTAACACGAATCTCGGTGAAGAGGAACTAGGATTGCGCGCCGTTCGCACGCCACGACCGAGTGGCAGCAACAATGCGACTCCGGATGGCGACACAGAGCTGCGTACACGTCCCAACTCAATTGCGTCATCTACCAAGCGGTACCTTAAGCACAAGACATCGCAGCTTCTGGAGGCTGTCACCAATTCTCCAAATAACGCAGTGAAACCAATCCCAGCCAAACTTGCAGCATTGGTTGATGCATTTGCGGAAAGTGACATTGCGGCGACGATCAAGGCGGAGGCAGATGCCATGAGGAGGCAAACGGCACTGTCAAGCAACGGGCAAACAGGCTCTGGCACCGATGTGGATACGAATGGGTTGCCGGATGTGGCCTTGGAGACGACGTTGTTGAGAGGGAGGAAGAGGGCCAGCTATGGCACGCAGTTCAGGATTCTAAGCGGGAGGGCTTTCAAGAATCTTTACAGAGATCCTGCGCTATTGACAGCGCATTATCTCTCCTCCATTGTCCTTGCCCGTTAGTCTGCTGTTTTTGGAGTGAAAAGATCGACGCTGACATTTTGTCAAGTTATCTGTGGATTGTTTTTCCACAATGTTACGTGCGTTTCTTCAGTTTTTGTAGATTCTCTATTCAACTGACGACTTATCACGATCAGCAACGATATCGCAGGATTCCAGAATAGATTGGGTATCCATATATTTTGTTGTTTGTCTGCGTAGTGACTCATCATAGCTTGTATCAGGCATTTTCTTCTTCACTTTGGCACTTTTTGGCTTCTCCTGTCTTTCCAGTCTTGGATTGTTCGCAAATGAACGGATACTATTTATGCGCGAGAGGTAAGCCGAAGATCTCTCGCATGACAGACACTTTTGCTGACCCTCCTTTGACAGAGCGAACGGATACTACTCATCATTCACCTACTTCTCATCTAAGGTTCGTTGTTTTCGTGGCTGATTAGGACCCGTTTTGAACAGGAGATTGTAGATCCTCTTTGATATCTTACCCCTACGACTTGTGCCTCCCCTCATGTTCGGCGGCATTGTCTACCCTCTCGTTGGCCTCGTCCCTACGGTCCCTGGTTTCTGGAAGTTCATGCTCACTTTAGTCCTTTTCAACCTCACAACCGCCAGCGTCGTCCTGCTTCTGTCAATTGCCTTCGCGAGCATCAGCGTTGCCAGCCTCGTTGGAACCCTTGTCATGCTTTTCAAGTGAGCAGTTTTATCAAAGCTCAAACACCCCTCCATTGTCTGACATGACGTAGTCTTCTATTCACAGGGCTGTTGATTAACCGCGAATCTGTCGTTCCCGCGATGCAGTGGTTGCATACCATTTCGTTTTTCCATGCTGCGTTTGAGGCCTTGGCTGTGAATGAGCTTCGGTATCTCCAGCTAAAGGAAGTTCGGGTAAAGTTTTCCCACGTTTAATTGATTTACTCTATTAAACCTCTATCCTTCATTGTCTAGTATGGGGTGGAGTTGGACGTTCCAGCAGCCACGATTCTTTCTGTATTCGGACTCAGGGCACAGGTAGGCTGGTCAATTCACCTCACATTATTTCTCTGACCTTCTGATCCAGTCTTTCTGGTGGCCGAACATTTCTCTCCTCGGGATCTTCTTTGTGGTTTTCACTTCGACAAGCTTTGTTATCCTCCACTTATTCGTGAAGGAGAGGCGATAGCCATTGGCAAATGTATAATATCTACGCTATCAAATATCGATCGACCAACGAGATTACTGGCTGACTTATTGTCCTAATTAACGGGGATTGGTAAGAAGTTTGTTAAGCTAATTCCGTACTTAACGGGAATCAATTTCAATGAACTTGGTCCATTGGCTGAAATTCACTACTTACTGCGACTAAGTTGCTCAGGGTGCGAATTTGTCACCCATGATAAATTCCGATTTCTAGGATGTTCCATTACAAGCCGGTGAACCTACTTTGATTGGCTTCGAATCAAATTCAGATACCACCTTATAAAAGCCAACCCAATGATTTGATCTTTAGTAAGCTCTCAATGGCAGGAACACAGAAGGCGCTCGTTCTGGAATCAAAATCTAGCGACTTCAAACTTGAAGAACAAGCGATTCACCAACTGGTGCGGGAGAGCTCTTGGTCAAGGTTGAGGCCGCAGGTTTGAACCCTGTCGATTGGAAGATCCGATTTGTTGACCTCGGCCTTTCCTTCCCACTTGTACTGGGATCGGACGTCGCGGGTGTCGTAGAAAAGCTTGGTGATGGGGTATCCGGTTTCGCTGTAGGAGACAGAGTGTACGTTGTTATGATCATATCTGTTAGTGATTGACTGTATAACTACCATTGCATGCAAACTTTTCCAACCAAGTTCATAAACACTCCAACATAAAGAATTTCAAGAATATATTCTAACTTCAACTAAGTTGACTACCAAGGTCTGTCCCTCTTCATATCCTGATTTGTACTACGTGATGCTGATCATTTGTCTTCATTCAGATACCCTCTCGTCTCTCTTACGAGGAGGCTGCCACTATTCCTGCTACCATCACACCTGGTTTTCTAGGATTATTTTTACCACAACCCTATGGAGTGGGTCTCGTACCTCCTTTGGAGGTTTCTGCTCGCGGCAAGTACGCCGGGAAGCCGCTCGTAGTTCTTGGTGGATCTACCAACGTGGGCCAGAATGGTGATTTAATACACTTTCGGTCCAAAGCCTAGGCCTTATCACTCATATTTATTTCTAGTTCTCCAGCTGGCTAAACTTTCAGGATTTAGCCCCATCGTTACGACAGCATCCCTCAGCAATGCAAAATATCTCAAGTCACTAGGGGCCACTCACGTCATTGATCGCACCATCGCTACTTCTGTGCAGGCCGAGGAGATTCATTCCTACACCGATTGATATCGTTTTCGATGGCGCATCAATGCATCATTCCCTGAAACCCAAAGATTCGGCTACGATCTGGTCACCACCAAAGGACACCTTATTGTCGTCCTTCCACCTGCCGAAGAAGAAGGTGTGAAGACAACTGAGGAAAAGACCGTCATCACTTTCCATGGCCTCTGGACACTCCCGCACCACCGTCCCTTAGGCATTCGGGTCTACAGCAAGTTAACTGAGCTGTTGGATGAAGGATTGATCAAGGTATGAATTTCCTCGTGGGCTTGAGTCGAACGTGAATGTTCTCATACAAATTGCTATCCCCTATAGACGACAAGATATGAGGTTATTCCGGGCGGACTGAATGGTGTTTCTAGTGGTTTGGAGAGGTTGAAAGCTGGTCAGGTATCTGGCACAAAACTCATCATAAGGCCCAAGGAGACAGTCTGAAGCCGTTTGCATCATTATTTTCGTCCTATTGAAATATATATTACATGTACAGAAGAAGAGAAATCCAAGTGTCCCAGTGATACAAACAAAATCTTCAACGTAAATGGGAATTCACTAATGTGCAAACCTGAAATCCAATCGTCTACTACCGACGTCGGTTGTTGTTGCCAAATAATAACTTTTTTCCTACAACCAAGTGTTAGCACGGTTTCTAGAGCCTTTAAGGGAGAGGAGATAACCTCAGGCGTCATCATATCCCAAATTTTCGCACGTTCCTTATTCTTCCACATGTAGTACGCCTTGATGCAAGGGTACATAACAATGAGGTTGAAACAACAAACACCTATGAGAATGCGGTTGCCCCTCCGATCTGAAAACAGTCACATAAGGTTTTGCATCCGTTTCTACGGGACAACCAAGCTTACACATTGGTGCATCGTCCTCCCTGTAGATCTGGGATGAGATGATAGCAGATGCTTGGACGAACATGTTGTAGACCGAGCCATTGACCGTTCGGCTGGCTACTGCTCCAGAGTTGCGGGAGCACCAAGCCACTTGAATCGGATGAGTATATCTGAGAACATAGTTTAAACCAAACGACGTCAGAGAAAAGAAGGGTCCGTACGGATACGAGAGTAAACCTGAAACCAAGGACTAGGAGAGGAATCATTGGATGAGGACTCGTTACTATAATGTTGGAGAAACGACGGTCGACGTACGTAGAATGACCATTGGTTCGGCTTGTCTGGTAGGTTGTATATGGCGATTAAGAAAGGCAGTGCCCACAGATCCTCCGTCATAGCGACGAGGGAGCGTTCATTGAACGTTTCGGATACGAGGGTAATACCGAAGGTCAGGATCATGCTCATCACACTGGATGGAATGCTGAGAAGGTTGGTTTGGAAAGTATCGAACCTCCATGGCATATTTCAGTTAGGCGAAAGCTTCCGGGCATTTAGTGAAAGATGGTCTTACCCAAGGTTACGCAGGGAGAGGGATAGATATGTAGAGGGTGGTGAGATTGGGATACCGAACATCAAGCCGCTAAGAACAGTGTTAGCTGGGGATATCATTAACGTGTTAACAGTGTACACACGCGATGTATAGCGGCCATATATCATAGTCACATATAGCAACCCACATGCGCTTGAAGGATAGGCCTTCGCGATTGTGCATATCACCCTAGAAATGACTATTAATAAAGGCAAGGTAACAACATCGCGAAAGAGGGACCTTTGTCGGATCGTCGCGAAGTATGCGGGTAACAGCAATGGTTTCCTCCCTCTCGTTAAACCAGCCTTTCGGGCGGAACCAAGTCTTCGTCTCCGTTGGCGAAGGGGGCATCATGAAGAAAGTTGCGAATCCAATAGCTAGGGTAATGGCACCCCTGGCACAGGTCAGTACCACACTTTAACCAGCAGCCTGGGAAACAAACTCGACTAGGAAAAGCCACCTGAAAAAAGCTAGATTCAGACGAAAGTTATCGTAAATGACGAAGGAAGACAAACCTCCACCCTGCCAGGCCAGCTACACCTCGCATATGAAGAACGCCAAATGCAAGAAAGCTAGCAAATATGCCGCAGGCATTAGATGAGATCCAGAATAGAGCCATGCGGAAAGGTAGTTCGGTTTTAGTATAGAAATCTAAGATGTCCGGTGAGCCCATAATGTTTTTCATGGAAGGACGACTTACAGGACATGTAAAGGACCAAAACTGGAATGAACCTATCGTCAATTTTCAATACAGTCCCACCCACTGATTATTTGACTGAATATCATACCCTCCCTGACATAAACTGCTGGATATCAGCTATGTCGTAGAAAGAGAAGCGGAGATCCTCACCCGAGAAGTGCTCTAGTTACGAGAAACGATGTACGCCCATTGAGGAAGAATTGAGAGCATGTCACTAAGGACCATAGGCACATCTGCAGAGGAATCCAGCGATCGGGCCCGAGCTGAGGGGAGTCGTCAGCAGAGCGCATAAAATGACGAAATTAGAAATCGTTTACGCGTTTGGAAATGAGTTGGGAAGGTAGCTCGGCACAGAGGAATGTAAATCGGAAGATGGAATTCCCCAGATTGAAATCTGTCCATGGATCAGGCCACCGCTTCAGTTCATACTTGAAATGTACTTGCCATCCGTGCTCATTCCGATGTCAGTGAGAAAATTGTCCGAATTTGCGTGCGAAAGGTTACCGCGATCCAGATTGAGTGCAGAGAAACTGATCGCAGCTAGGTGTATTCCCTGAGTTGTCATTTAAGGGGCCTCAGGCTTCCTGTACATACCCCACAGCATAACTCTCCAGTCAATTTTCGTAACGAGCTCCTATGAATTCAGTCTCAGGCATTAAAGAAAGAAAATAATAGTAATTGACAACTGACCTTTTCTTCGCGAAGAGTCCATCGCGCCATCGCGTCAAAGCGATGTATACCTTCATAATCGGGCTTTGGCCAGTAGTGCTTCGCAAGGACAGGATCGTCGTATACTGAGCGACGTGTTGCGGTGGTGTCGAGGTCGAATTCCTTGTTCCTGTTGCGGCGATACAGGTAGTTCGACCACTTGAAGGGTGGAGGCTCGTCATCCATGAGATCGTCATCATGAGCAAACCTCGTTTCCACTCTCGAAGAACTCTTGCCAATGGAGCTTATCGACGGACTCGAGCTCCTAAGTTCACCGTATCCCTTGTGGTCTTCTGTTGCTGATCGGCGCGAGCGCACATATGCTAGGAGAGGTGTTGATTGTGTTGCTTCCTCCATCGATACTTCAAGGTGTCGATACTTCAAGGTGGGGCTTAACCAGGGCTACAATTCAATACCGGAAAGATATAGGCCACCCGGACTGTATGAGAAAGCAGCACATCATCGACCTGCTCGTTGGCGTGTGCAAACATCTCGCAATCTAAGGGTCTGCCTCTTGCAAGTGACCAGGAACGAGATGTGCTCAACATGTAACAGAATGGCGCAAGACAAGCAACGTCACAATTGATTGCGTATCTCCAAGGGATAAATCACTACGCAATACTGATTTCATATCTGAGGTACTCAAAATAACGTTAAGGCATGGAAAACTTGTTAACCCAAATTATTGAGGATCTTCGTAGAAGACTGAGTAGGGCGGGGGCACATCAACGAAGTAAAAAGAGGGCTTGGACGACCAGGTAAAAAGGTTGACAAGAGTGGGACTTGAACCCACGCCATCTTACGATGATGAGAACCCGCGAATGCAGGTAAGCTACGCTTGAGTCACACGCCTTAACCGCTCGGCCATCTTGCCTTGAGGAAAGGTAGTAAAAGAATAAATGTGTAGCGCGTTTGCAACACTATGCACCGGATCAAAACACAGCGGTCCGAGAAAAATGCACTCTTGGACAGCCCTCACTTAAGATCAGTACCGAAAGACTTATAAAATGCTTCTGTGTTCAAGCCGTACCAAAAAGTTTTCTGCATTTCCCTTTACGCTCCTTACTGCCCTATTGTGAGAGTGTTTTACCCTTCTAGTGGTTTTCAAATAACTCACAAGGTATTTATCAGGAATCCGTGACGTAGAACATGACAGTATCCCTTCGATCTGCACCAAGCAGTTTCGATGACTGCACTACAAAGACAGCCGCTCATTTAAGCGCCGTACCTCAAGGGGACATGGTATCTCATGTTCCTGCTGTTAAACGCGCGCGACTATCTACTCTTTACCAACGCTTGCACTCCTTCAACCAAGCGACACCGATTGGCTCTCTACCACCAGAAATCCTCTGCTACATATTCGAGTTAGCCCATCTGAAAGCAGGCAATTTCCGCCCTTGGCATCATCCTGACCAGAGGAGACCCGTTCCCTTTACAGTTTCTCAAGTGTCAGGGCATTGGCGTGAGGTAGCGCTCAATAGCCCCCTACTTTGGAGCTACGTCGACATCAGCCCCCCATGGTCATTCACCTCTATCTGTCTGGCCTTGTGTCGGACGAAAGATTGTCCACTTACAATCAATCTAACCATCACCGATATCGCGTTCGGCAGCCTCCTTACTCCCTCTGTCATCAATGCTAGCGCGAGCGTTTTATGCGGAATCCTTGCCCCTCACATCCCTCGCTGCCGCAAGCTCATCGTAAAGGGTGACTTTACCCAGCTCGAGCACCTCTTCACATCGTTAATGAAGACTCTGCACAATTCGCCCACACCCTTCCTAGAGCAGCTCGTCTTTCTCCCCACTGGTGTTCGCCACACGTTGGCCAAGTTACAACCTTATTCCTTAGGTCACGAAGCCCCACTAGCCCATTTACGTGTCACAACTGGAATGGTTCAGTCTTTACCTTTCGTTGGCGACCTCACATCGCTACATCTTGCGACCGGAGATAGGACGGCCCTCGAACTCTCGGATTTCACCGCAATAGCTTCATCATGTCCTCGTCTTGCAACTCTTGCCATATTTGACGAAGCTGTTTACGGCCCTTGGCCACTGGAAGCGCTGGTCGACTTCCCCTCCCTACGCTCCCTCCAAATATATGGGTCCTTCATGTCTGTTTCAGACCTCTTGCGTGTCGTCGAAGCACCTCTTCTCGAGGACCTTGTGATCGCTCCATTTACAAGGGACGATCTCGCTGACTATTACCAGTATACAAGGCATCGGGAGGTCGAGGGTCTCGATCCCAAATTCGCCACGCTCAGATCTATCACGCTCTCACCTGTCAACTCATCGTGTTTCGCGCTGACGGAAGCGGCAGAATGTTTCCCCGATGTCGAGCTGGTGATGATCCCCAACATTCACGCCGATTCGTTCCGTGACATCTTCACGGATGAATGTGCCGAACTGGTATGGCCCAACCTCCAAGGCCTCGCGCTCCGTAATATCGATTTACAGAGTATGGAGAGGTTGCTTTCAGTTATAACATTTAGAGAGACTTCAGGCAACCCTCTCAAGACGCTTTATCTCGACCATGACTCGATTATGCGCATATCTTCGATGCAGCACCTTTTCCCGCCAACCATCACTCTCTTGGAGTACGATATCTGGTCTACCCTCAAGAATGAAGATTTGCTTCAGGACCCCGCCCATTTTGTGGGGAACGAGTTCGACTTCATCCCGCATTAATAATTATAGGTTGACATTTCCTTACACGCTCAGTAATAGTATATCGTAATTGATGGATATAATGGTTAGGCCATTGCAGGTCCCACGCCACCGTCACCGTTTTTGAGACGTTCTCGAGACGTGGGAACTGTTTATATATTATTTGAGGGCTATCCTTCAGCATTTGTATTATGTCGCAGGAGTCTTCTACAAACTTGAAGCAGATCTCTGCTCTCTTTGAAGCATGCATTGCGCAAGTTAGAAACAAACCTTCCGTCGACTTGGACAAAATCGCTGCAGATTGGCTGAAAGCCCTGCGAGTACAGCTCATGAAAGAGCTCCAGGCTAGGAAAGTGGCAGTAATTCCGTTTTGAAAAAAACCCATATTGAAGTGCATTCGTAGTTTTTCGAAGCTAGCCGAAACTCTAACGACCCTCTTCAAGCGCCGCTATGGGCAGTACAACCAGACAAACCTCTAACCATTCAACTCCAAAAACTGCCTCAACACCTGGAACCATACACGGAGTCATACAAAGCATCCCTCAAGTCATTATTGAAGGAATGCGGATTCCAAGATGTTGATGTGATGTCGATGCCAGCTTTGGGCTTTAAATTTACCCCATCGATATATTTGCGGGTGTCTATCTATGTACTTCAAACAGAACTCTGAGAAACCCGCTGCATCTCAGATCACGAAATCCTTCGACGCCCTCCTCAAGTTCTCTGCAGCAATATTGAAAATCACCGAAGAGCAGCAGGTGCATATTCGAAAAGTTACGGAGTCCAAAACTTCCAATCCTGCTTGAACAAAACGTTTCGCCTCGGCCCTGTGTAGGAACATCCATTGGCAATCCAACGAACGTCGAACAACGGGTCAGTCAGCACTAGCAGTTACCGTGACCGAGTCTACTGGTTCAGAGGAACCGGATTCTCTTGAGACGTGAAAAATCTGGACTTGGAACCAGTTGATTTTGCTGAAGTTTCGAGGGATGCGCGAACTATTATAGTAGTATTAAATGATCTGCGTATAAATGCGAGTGCACAATGTAATATGCCACCACCAATTCAGTGGTTCAATCTTCGATGGACTGACCTGGTGTTGGCTAGGTGTCCTTGATAACTAGCTCTTAGGTAGGGGGGATGATGATTATAATTATAGAGTGATGGCACAATTGGGAGTCACTGGGACGGTCAATTTGCGTAGGAAAGAATCTCGGCTATCACCCTTTTTCAAAGCCACTGATCACTGAACTGAGACTTGGTCTTCCACTCATTATCAGGATGTCGCAGGCCCATGCCACGGACTTGAAGCAGGTATCCGCGATTTTCAATGCCTGTATTGCTCAGATCAGGAGTAAACCTGCCGAAGACCTGGATAAATTCGCCGAAAAGTGGCTCAAGGATGCGCGGGTACATGTCATGCAACGAATCCAGTCTGAGTGTGTAACTTTTGTCATTTATATATCAGCCATTCGAGTTCTGACGTGTCTTTGTAAGGTTCAACGACCTCGTCAATACAGCCAGCGACCCAGAACGTCTCAAACCAGATTGGGCAGTGAATCCTGAATGTCCTTTGTCCATCTGGACTCCTTATTACCCGAAAATCTTCAGGTCGTACGCCCCAAGGTTCAAAGCAGAATTCGAAAGCCTGATGGACCTATGTGGTTTTACTGCAAACGTCTCTGCCTGGGACTCGATCATTATTAATATCTATTTTCCTGCGAATGGCGAAGTACCTTTAGAACACTTCACATCCCAGATCAACAAGTGCTTCGACACCCTTCCAAAATTCTCTGCAGCAATCCTTAGGATATCTGAAGGCATCGAGGAACATGTGACTTCCACACCACCTACGACATCTCGCGTCGTGGCAGGCAGAGTCCTGCGCTCATCGAAGAAAAAGGAGGCAACATATACAATGCATTACAAAGGGCCTTCTCGCTTGAAGAAGACACCAAAGTATCGTCGAACCTCAGCAGCGGCAGCTGATGAGCCTGTGAATGAAAACCCAGATGGATTGACTCAGAGGAGGTCGAAAAGGCTGCGATGTCGTTGAAAGAATGGAATTCCAAAACTTCCAGCTGCTTTCTTTTCTGTGTTTCTAACGTTCCAGTATCCTTACTAGTAAGAATAAATTTTCGTATTATTTACATGCCCACTACGGAATCAGGCAACGTAGTCCGTGTGGGTGTCGTGGACTTGGAGCTGACCCCCAAAGGGCTCAAATTGGTTCAAAAAAGAAAACCAGTGGTTTAAGAAACCTGGTCTCGTTAAGTATAGGGTTTCGGAACATACGACCGTCAGTAATCACAAATGGCTTTAAATTCGGTGTTTGCCGGGCCATACAGTGACTTCGACTTCAACGCGTTGACCTCAAGTCAAATTCTTC
>JABAJV010008662.1:0-31584 GCA_018854895.1 Tricholoma furcatifolium
ATATCACCAATGCCCGTCTTCCGACCAACTCGACACGTGCTACTTCGGTATGATCTTTGCTCCATCTTACTCATCTTGAAGCTGACCGTCTCAACTTGAACATAGGCTACCGGATATTGTGAGCCTTCCACTGCTTGAATGCTTGTAAACTGAATTGCAACTATCTTTATAGACTTCCCGTACTCTTACCGCCCGAATCTCCAGGTTTTACTCTATTCCACTGTCACCCAGATCGAATGGGTCTCTATCCCTCGTGTGACTTCGGGCCAGGCCATTGCCAACGGAGTGCAGTACGTTGACTCTGATGGCACTACACACACAGCTGTAAGTATTTGATTTACAAATCAACTTATACTGAACACCAAGAGCGCAAACACTGTCATTCTCTCCGCTGGTACCTGGGGTTCTCCTCCCATCCTTGAGCGCTCAGGTATCGGAAACGCGACGTATCTGTCCTCTCTCGGCATCCAGAGCGTCGTCGACCTTCCCGGTGTTGGTGAGAATTTAAGCGAGCAAACACTCCTTCCAATGCAGTGGCAACTCAACGCAAGCCTTGCCTGCCCTGGCGATCCATTCCTCCTCAATAGTACGTCATACTTTGTCTATTCTTGTTCTTTGCCCCTCATATGCTGACGACGTATCGTGGTAGTTGAGACCCTCAACACGACTCTGGGCGCTGGAAATCTTGACACTGTTATATCTCTTTTGGATGCAGAGCCCCCGAGGGTCTCAGTGATGCTCTCTGGGATATGCACAAAGCCTTATTCGCACAAGGCGCTCCCTGGGTTGAAGGCTACATTGTTATATCCACCCCCGCCGATGGCCCTTCAATCTTGACCTGGTATCCTGTCAATCTTCACCCTCTTTCCAGAGGCTCCGTGGTAAATTTAGTTGTCACTATGTATGAGCAAGATCCCCAGCTGATATTATACCCTTACAGCACATTGTTTCATCTAATGGCACTGAGTACCCCGAGATCCAGTATAATTTCTTCCAGAACCCCTTCGACTTGGTGTGTTTTCTCTCGTGCCTTCATGTGCCTCTGTATAACCTTTTCGATAGTACGTTATGGCTGCCAGCGCTCAACGTGTACAGCAGATTGTATCTACGCCCCCACTTTCGGACTACATCGCAGGTGATCCTCTTTCCGTCTCCTTGATTATGTGGCAAAGTCTCTAACTCTGCGTGATAGCACCGATTACTCCTGCGGCTGGCGTTACCAGCCTTGAGGACCTTTCATATGTCCAGGCCGAGGCTAGCTATACTAACCACATTATGGGCACGGCGCTTATGGGTACGTTTGCTCCCGAATTTCAGCTTCTCTTAATCGCACTTATTCATCTTCGTGCAGCACCGCAAGAGATCGGCGGTGTCGTCGATTCCAACCTCAAGGTCTATGGAACTCAGAATGTATACGTTGTTGACGCCTCTGTCATTCCTCTTGAGCCTGCTGCTCACTTGCAGGCCACGGTTTACGCAGTCGCTGAACGCGCTGCTGAGCTGTTCACGCAGTGAACCCTCAAGTTCTCCTACCACCAACATCACATTTCATCCACATTCCTATAATTGTTCAACACTAATATATGTCTCGCTATGATATAACTGTAAACGTAGACTACATTGTCCGCTGGTTGGTTATTTTTCAATACATCGTCATGGTTTTATATTCTTTTGTCATCAATCACGTAGTGTCTGGCAGCGAATTCCTGTGGACTTGTTCCGTTCTGTTTCCTCCAAGGTACAGTTGGCAAATACAGTTTCCTTCAGTACAAAGCAATAATGTTACAAGGTTTCTCTCTCGCTCTCAGTATTCAGCCAATGGTATAACTTTGCCTGAATTGTGAAATGCGACCTCAGTAATCATTCCATAATCAAAGCAAAAGGAAACATTTACCAAAGTCCGATCTCACTCTCTTTCTTCGCCCTACTAAATCCAGGTCACCGCTATCAAAGAACGAGTATCCCGCTACAGAGCCAGGCGTGGATCATCAATAAAAAACTTCACAATATCGGATAACTGTTTCTTACCCATTGCAAACTCTTCCTCTAGATCTGCATCGTCCTCTAAGTCATTCCCATTGATGGGCCTTCCCGTTTTAGAATCACGCAGGACACCCGTATGGTCGACGAATGGTGCGGGGCGTTCGTTCGCCTCACGATGCAACTGGATCAAAAGTCTTTGGATGTCCAAAAGGTATGCCTGAAGCGTGTCGAGGAACCGCCGGGTTTGTAGATGTTTCGACGATGCACAGCTAGAAACAGGACCGAAAAATGAGCAGAAGAAAAGGAGACAAGGGGTGCTACACGTACATAGAAAGCATGTCCTCCTTGATAATATACCCTATTCCATACCCGTCCGCGGCGACGGGTCCGAACCCAAACAGACGAAGTGCAGGGTTCCCGCAGTTCGACGTAGAGAGAATGCTAGTCCCCAGCGTTTCCCAGCCTGGATCGGTGAAGATCTTGGGCATTTGCTGCGTCGCAGGCTCGGAGTGAGGTTCATTTGGGTGGGGGTTGAGGTTTCCAGCGATTTGACGTCGAAGGAGACAGTAAAGTGCGTAAAGATGCCTGATCAAGAAACAAGAGTTATGGTGGCGGAGGTTGATAGATAGAATCAGAAACTTACCGATCCTGGCCATAGCCTTGGCTGCATTCTTTGGTCAGCTTCGCATGGCCTGCGCAGGCCTTACGAAGTGCAGCTACCTTCTGAGAGGCAGGAGCTTCTGAGTAAAAAGTCTAACACCGCGTCAGGTACATACTAATGACTGAACAAGACGTGTCTACATACCTTGGTGAATTCAACACTCCAAGGCTGCACAGTGCGTATTGCCTCCGTTCGCCCATGTAAGAACGCCTTCGTCATGGCTGGCTCATATGTACATTCCGTTCGTCCTACACCGGTCATAAGTACCACCAAACACCACTGCTAGAAACCACGCACGCACCGTAAAGTCCATAATATGCTGCTTGGAATGCCATCTGCACAAAGGCGTCTGGGCTGAACCCATGACTCGTAATGAAGTTCTTCCCATAACCTTTAAACTCCAACGCCTCGCATTCATTCTGGCAAATGAGCGCACTAATGCGTGTCTCCGCGTAACGCACACCGACACGCAACTCAGGTGACATGTTCCACTCAAGTTTCTTGGGAGTGGTATCGATTGTGTACTCAGCAGGTGGCGATGCTACGCGTCCGTTAGCAGCCTTTGTTCTGTAGGCTTTGGCATGTGGGGACAAACTGGCGTGGAATAGAGTAGGGGCGGAAGGGTTGATAGAGCGTGCAAGGAGCATGAGGCCCTCGGTGAAGATATCTGCAGCGAACCTGAAAGAATGTAAGAAGAATTGAATCCTTATGCAGTTGGGTTTACTGACCTTAATACGGTATGTCCATCCACGCCTGTATGTTCGAAGTTAATGCCCGCAGCGCCATCAGCACATACGATGATTTGCAGCTGTTGGTGGTGGTTAGCTAGCTACCCAACAGCGCTGGCAGTATACATGCACAAACCTTGTCATACCAACGGTTCGTACAAGTCCCAACTTGTTCACCACTATCGAGGGCGTACGTGCCGCACAAGAAGTTGCTACACAAATCCGCGATGTTCTCCGGAGCCGTGTCGTCAAGACACACTACGAAAAGCGCGTCGTCGACAATCTGAAGGCATGATGCGTTGTGGCGATCACTCGCAAGCTGCGAACGAAGTTTGGACCAGATTTTCCTGTTCTCCGTCGACAATACGCCAATTGCCCCGCGTGCGACTTCTGATCTGTCCGTCTTATCGGCGTCGGATACTATAGCCTGAAGATTTCGTAGAACTTCGCGTTCGGTAAGAACTGGCAGGTTGTCCTCATCCAAAACATCAAACCAATCTAGTTAAGGACGTCAAGCGCGTGAATCAAAAGAAAGTACAGTACGCACAAAACTGCCCCCGACGTAGAACCACTACATGGTTGGCGTTCGCTTTGGTATCCATTACACAGCCTCTCTACAATTCTCTATCAGCAGATTGTACTCCTTGGGTGAGAAATAACGAACCTCAGTTGGTATCCTTGACGTCCCAAATAGCCGTTTGTACTGATCCATGTCAAGTGGCGTCCCGCGCACTGAATCTGGTTGAAGAATCCCCGCTCGAAGGTCATGCACGAATCCAAGAGATGAAATGATTAGTGAGGCAGCTCGAGGAAGTTGTGGGCCACGATCAGGCGTAGGGTCATTCCTGTCAGTCGTTGTTAATTTGAAAAGTTTCTCTGAGACTAGATAGGACTCACTCGAGGACAAAGAAAGGGTTTAGAGCCAGAACAACAGGATCACTGTGCGACAAGTATGATTCATACCTACATCCAATATGATCAGCCCGATCCTCTACTATATCTAAAGACAACTCACCAGAAATCCTCTATATAGCTGATTGTAACCCGTTAGAGGTAGAACGAACCAAAGAAAAGGTCGATCACACCTGTCTTTGTTGGCAGCCCACACCTTCAACTTCTCTTGTATCTTTGGCCCCTCATTCTCCAAAAACTCCTGAACCGCTTGGGTTGTCTTCAAGTGCTCCTGCTCATCCTGTAAGCCCTCCAGTGCACGCAGGTATCGTCGACATGTATCTTCGAGTTCTGGAATCGGAAGCTTCGGTAGCTTGTGCTGTTGAGCGAACGTTCGGTTGGCTGGCGGACTGTGCCTGGCATCGAATTGTGTGACAGGTCCAGACATCGAAGGAGAGGTGGTGGTGGTTCAAGGAAAAGGTGAGTCTAAAGTAGGATTAGGAATAGGGCACTCAGCATGATAATTGAGTGAAACTGGCTCACTCGTCCAGAAATGACCGAATGCGGGGAAATGGAGTGATCCCAGGATATACGGGGCTAAATAGGCAGTTCTAGTCCCTATATGCACCAGAATAGCCATCGATGGCCATTGCGAGCTTGTTGGGCCCTTGCGCCTGACCAAGAGTCCACAGGGGATGGCCGTCATGCGGAGCTTTTTGTGTTTACTTGCTGCAATCATCAAAATCAATCTTCATATCATAATGATAAGTTTACAAAGTATCTACATAGCTAGGATTTAATAGCCTTTTCAGCAACAAACTTCAAGTCTTGTCCAAAAAATGTTATAGAGCAACACGCAGACAAGGAATAAGTTAATTAGAGATCACCTGAATGGTGACGGGGCTGCAGTCATCGATGCTGTAATTAGGATGTCCTGTCACCGGCGAGTAGACGACATCCAGCCTATTATTCGCGCTTGAATTGGTGCATAATGAGAATGAATCTGCTGAATCAGCGAATGACAGGAGGGGCGGACTACCAGTGGGGCTCGAGGCGTCTATCTGAAAGTTTGAATGATCATGAGACTCGAGAATTGACTGGAAGAATATAGACAGGAGACGTACTACAGTACAGTAAGATTGTGAGCCGGGGAAAGGTGGGTTGAGGGATACAAATGCGGGAGATTCTCCGTCCGTTGGGCCGATAGACGACGCATCCAATGAGGGATAAATGAGCGATTGAGGGAAGAAGACAGAATTCTCCATTGTGAAGTACGTCCAATCAGAGCAACAAGTGGGGCATGCCTGCGATAAAAGATATTAGTCTATAGTGACAGAGAGTGCTAAATACCATCAGGACTTTTCAATAGTCTGACAGATGGTGCGATAGTTAGTATCAGAAGGCGGAAAACAAACTTACAGAGAGAATGAGCCAAGCAATATTCGGCACCAGTTCGACAAGTATGGCCTTGAGCGTAACGCTAGAAGGTCCATTGACTGGAGGGTTGTTATAAACGGCAACCAACGTAAAGTTTGACACGTCCGTCGAAATGCACTGTGGTGGGTCTGGGGAAGTCCCTGCCGGCGTAAAGTCATAGACGGCGATACGGTTTGCGTTCCCACAGTATTCAGTGTGGTTCGCATCACACACCATACGGCAGTCGTCGTCGGAGACGTGCTGTGTCGCCGCGCCAAGGGCGTTGTCACACCCTGTCGAAGAATTTGAATCACAATTGGGAAGCGGGCTAAGAGAAAAGAACATACAACATTCACGTCCGATCTCCATTCCTGCGTACACGTACCCATCTAGAGATTGACAAGCTGCAACGCAAGATTCTGCGGTAACGCCGTTAGGGATGTTGACGGGAGTTTGTAGTGTCCTATTGCTGACGCCGTCACTGTATTATACAATGAATTAGAATCGACGAATTTTGTGGTGAAATTTCGAGACTTGCGTATAACATCCTTGATAGTTCCACGTGTCGCCATTGGCATTGGTTACGGTGGAGACAAATATCGGGCTTGGCTGTCCGTTCCACAGGATGTTGAGCAAGTTCCCCGCTCCGCACGACTCAGACGCGTTACCAGCGCATGGCATGTCGCATTCGCTCAGTGGTGCAGATACACTGGGGTACTGAATGGTCGAGTCACAATCTAAAAACATCAAGTGAGTAAGAAGAAGAATCGTGAAGACGACGAGACAACGCACAGCATTCCTAAGATCGCGAAAAAGATTAGGCCAAGTAAGTGACCGGGATTGCAAGAAATGAAGGCCTTACATCTATTGTAGAGCATCAGCATCGATGTGAGATTTATGGAATGCGACGTACCGCTATATTCAAGACCCGCATAGATGTATTGACCTTCGTCACAGAAACTAAGACATGCTTCAATAGTCATGTTATCAGCAGAGGTCGATGTCGCGGCAAGTGTGCGCGACGTGGACACATCCCTATATACGGTCAGAATCTTGCGACAACCATGGACATATAACTCACGTATAACATCCAAGGGATGTCCAATTGCCAGGCAAGACTGTCGGGACAGATGGCGTGCTCTGAGACAGTACGATGGCCTACAGAAACCTGTCAGTCTACAACTCACTATTGGGATGGCTGTTCACCGACTGGTGGATGAAGAAAGAGCACGGCGAAGCTTAGAGTGCTGAGGACAGATAACATCCTTACAGATGATAGAGCGTATGCCCACGATTGCTGCCAGATTTACGAGCGCGTTTTATACGCGACCAATTCAGCCATCTATCATCCGGCTTCGGCTGAACCAGGGCAAGGGGCGCGTTCCGTCATTTCATAAAAAGACAAGGACGGGGTGGAAAGCAGAGTACCCCCAAGTGCGCGGTAGACTCCCATGCGTGTCATCATGAACATGCAGGAAGAAGATGGTTAGATCGAGGTGAGGTCATCAATTAGCAAGAGAAAGGGAGTTGGAACCACACGATGCGCAGCTTGACGAACGCGAAGAAAAGGCTCGCTATGTATATCGTGAACATTGAAAGCATGGGCTGTCAATGTCAGAACATGCATCCGTCGATTTTGGACAGGACACATCTATCCGCTGTCTCCAAGACGTGTTTCGTGATGAATTCCGCTGATACCACCGTGCGTATGCGTAATATTATTTGGCGGTCCCGTAAGCTGACAATCACTTTGAATACATAAAAGCGTCATGAAAGATTTTGCTCTGGGTTCTTGAATTCCATATGATGTGAGCCAATTACAGCCGCTATTTCCGCGATTGTCGTTAGAAATGTTGAAGGGTGAAGAAATGATACAAGAACACAAGAACGCACTGACATGAGTTCGGACAGGAACAAGAAGTTCACTGGCAGGACTCTGATTTTCTTGGTAGAGCTAAGCCTTGACATCCTTGAACGTTCTTGCGTTTTGTCGCCTAGTATGCCACACTCATACTTGGCAAAGACTTTACAACGATAACATAACATCAAGTGTAGAAAGACATAAGCTGTAATAAGTTGATTCTTCAGTATATCACTAACCGAAATCAGTGATATTGCACTTACTGTGCACGAGGTATTTTTACAAGACCTTGCGAACTAGGCGGAGAAGAGCTGAAAACATGCGTGACATGGGAAGATGAACATGATCATCAACTTGATCAATCTTATCTTATCTTACTTGTTCTCTTCCTCCCATGATCCAAATCCTCGTGTCCTTCTCCTACTTTCCACTCACGCTTTGCGGAATACCCTGAGTGTACTTTGAACTTCAAGTCTATAAATTTTGAGCTGTCAGTCATACCGCGGCCTGACTGCAATTTTTACTACTGTGGCCGTTTTGGTTCTTGACGAGACGATGCAACGTTCGGCAATCTTGGCACGCTCAGGTCTTGGCAATGAATTGTCAGAAATTGCGTCCGGCCTTGCTGGTCACACGCTTTTGACTTGGGTGACGATGTCAATAAGTTCCGTGGAGTCGCGTATGTTCAGTCGTTTTCGTATTTCATGCGCGGTGAAATAACAGACTTGACTGTAGACGGATGCTCTTTGAATCTCTTTGAATTTTCTGTAGGACGCCTCACTCTCAGTGTACGGTTGTACCCAAGACCGCCAATCGTTTGTACTCAGGTTGTACGCAATCTTAGAGCGTTCAGCGTCTGGGTGCTGGTCATCGCCCTGTCCAGCGTCTGAAATTTCATTCTGGGCTATTCAGAGGTACCCGGACTTTCCCCGCACCCCAGGCTTTTTCTGCTGAATAGTGTGTAAAATCTTTAGTACGACAACTACCTATCGTTGAGATTCATACTAGTACCAAACTTTCCACCATGTTCCCCAGTCTGGAGCCGCTCTCACCGCACTCTCCGAATTGTTGCCATCGTATCTGCTCAGCAATTTTGCACTATGACGGAGGACGTTCACCCAACACTTTCCTGGTATAAGTGTACGCGGCTGGTGGGTGTATTGGGCAAAGTAATGGTGCCGTGACCATCGATGCCGACTGCCAGCGCTGGGCGCACTCTACATTAGGTTACAACAACCGCTACACTGGTAATTTCTGGGATAGCATCCTCTGCCCGGACTCCGACGTGTGCATCTAGTACATCCACCAGTAGTCCTGCCGCCTCGACTGCTATCAAGTCCAAGTGGGGTTAATGGTGAGTCGTCGTTGGAAGCTAACTGATTATTTTCAGCGAACAACTGGCGCGGCCTGCACCTACTCGAACAATGATTACTCTCAGTGCCTGTAGGAGTGGCCAATCCTGTGATTGAGCGATAACGTATAGCTCACCTGTGCCGTAGTCATTGTATCGGCAAGCTAAATAATTATAGGCGCCTCAAGGATTATCTTGGATGGATGGATTGATGGATGTATGCTATGATGATCACACTGTTCGAAGAAAAAATTGCTTGGAATCAGACTGAGCTTTTGCAAGGCTACAAGTCGAATAAGATGATGCTTTGCCAATTGATTGTGCGGATGAGATATTGAGACTTTTAATGATATAGGAGGTCCTGGATAATCCGCATAGCTAATACAGATAATTATATTTCAGTAGCACATCCACCAAATTAACTTTTAGCATTCAATTCAATCACCCGGGCCTGCAACACGCTGCATTACGCGAAGACTAATTGCAATGGGACACGTTCTTTGTGTCTCATTCATCTTCGCTGGTCTTTACAATTATAACTAGCTCTATAGCACCCTGGGAAGTTTGAGAATTTATTTTACTTGTTCGGATTCCTCGAGGTCCAATGGAGGCAGTGGAGGTCCGTGATCGATGATGATCGAAACAAGCGCAAACAGATCAAGGGATTTGAGTGATTTGGTGTGAGTCCAGCCTCTTACCTTCACCTCCTCCTCCCCGAAGCATTAGCTTGCTTCTTGCACCCCGAGCCTCGGACTTCTCCCCCACTGGTACCTTCAACTCATTCGCAATGGCATCCTCAATCTCCCAGCAGTACGCATGTCAGTTCAGAATTTTCTCTTTTATTTATCCGAAGCACGTGCATTGCTGTACACATCGCATTTTATCGTGTTGGGCATGTTGGTCGATAATAGTGCGACGAAAGGCATACGTGGTGCTTGATCTATGGAATCTGCTATTTGGCAGACTTATTCGAACCTTTGTCTCTTATATTTCAACGTTTGCACAGTTTAACTGATCAAACCATTGGTTTTTAGTCCGTGCTCAAAAATCACTCGGTCTGGTAAACGGACAGCCAGAGTATGCTGATGTTGCTGGTTTCGTTGGACCCGATGTACCTGCGCGCACATTCCATTACAGTGCTGATGGTCGACTTTTCGCTTATGCCTTGCCCACTGTGTGCGTATTTGTTTTTTTACATGTTTCATGTCATCTAACTTTTTACAGGGTGCGGATATACCAGGCAGAGGGTGCTCAGCTCCTCAAGGAGCTTCCCCTTCCCAACATAGTTGAGATCCGCTTTTCTCCTCGCGGAACATACCTTTCAACATGGGAACGCCCCAGTACGTCTCATTTCAATGCTCGAGTGCTTTCGAACTCATGAAAATGTTCAGTCAAACTCGAAGATGGGGCTCAACACAAAAATCTACGAATCTTCTCTGCAAGTACTGGTGAAGAGCTCGTTGCATTCTCGCAAAAGTCTCAGGACGGCTGGGACGTTCAGTATACCATGTCAGAGTCGCATGCTGTGCGTCTTGTTTCAGGCGAAGTTCAAGTATTTCGTCCTGCGGAGTGGTCCAAGGGCATTGTCGATAAACTGAAGGTGGAGGGCGCTACCAGCGTCACTCTTAGCCCTGGCGTGAACCCTGCTGTTGCCATATTTGTCGGCGAGAAAAAGGCATGCATTCTTCGTCCCCTGTCTACCACTTAATAACCTCCTATATCTTTGTCACAGGGTGCTCCCGCCAGCATCAAAATCTACAGCCTCATCTCCCTCGCAGGCATTCCAACATGCCAAAAGTCCTTCTTCAAAGCCGATCGAGCAACGGTCAAGTGGAACCCGCTGGGCACTCAGGTGTTGGTTATGACCCAGACTGAGGTCGACAACACGAACAAGAGCTATTATGGAGAGACCGGGATGTATCTCCTTAGTGCGGCAGGGCACTTTGACTGCCGTATATCACTTGACAAGGAGGGACCCATCCATGACTTTGCCTGGAGTCCGAACTCGAAAGAGTTTGGTGTCGTCTATGGCTGTGCGTTCTGAATCTCTTGCCTTCTAACAACAGTTGATTGACTGCATTGATAGACATGCCTGCCAAGTCGATGCTGTTTGACCAGCGGGTGCGAACTCTACATGACTTTGGCGCATTCCCTCACAACACGATCTCCTTCGACCCTCATGGGCGACTTGTTCTCCTTGCTGGTTTTGGTAACCTTGCTGGCAAGATAGATATTTTCGATCGTCGCTCGCTTCGCAAGGTGTGCACCATCGACGCCCCCAACACCTCCTATTGCGAATGGGCACCTGATGGTCGCACTCTTCTCACTGCCACCCTATCTCCTCGTCTGCGCGTCGACAATGGTGTCAAGATTTGGCATTGCACTGGGCCTCTCCTACATGTTCAGCCTGGCGAAGAGATGTACCAGGTTACTTGGCGCCCTACCCCCGTTGACGCGACCCCGCCCTTCGGCCAACACCTTCCTACCGCCCCCGCCCCCGCCGAAAGTGTGCGTAACAATGCTGCTGTCGCTAAGCCGACCCCCACGAAACCTGCAGGCGCATACCGCCCGCCTGGTGCGCGTGGTCTCGCAACACCATCCATCTTCAAGCGCGAGGACGAGGGCGGTGCTCCCCACGTCCCAACCAACGGCACAGCGACACCACCGAGGGGTTACAAGCGCTCCCCACACCTCCCGCCTGGCGCTGCTCCCCCCAACGGACAAAATGGAAATGGGCATCGCCAGCAAGGGAGGAGACAGGTTCCCGGTGCACCGCCTCCACAGCATTCGGGGTCACCTGGGCCCGAGGGGGACAAGAAGGGTGGACAGAGGAAGAGAAAGGGTAAAAAGGAACAGGGCGGTGCTGGTGATGAGGGTAGCGGTGTGGATAGCCAGCAGGTGAGCGGGGCGACGACGCCTGTGGTGCAGCAGGAGCTGGTCGTAGCAGCCCCGTCGCCGATGTCACCTGTGACCCCGGGCTTGGACAGCTCGCTTGATCCCGTCGCGAAGAAAGTCCGGAACCTCACTAAGAAGGTATGTGGATTCATGCTTACTTGTTTCTTGATTCAGTGGCTGATTCTGTGCTGCTATTCAGCTCAAGGCCATTGAAGAGCTTAAGGAGAAAGCTAAACGTGGAGAGCGGCTTGAGGCTACCCAACTCAGGAAGATAGAGGGCGAAGCGGATATCAAAGCTGAGCTTGCTGCTCTTGAGTCATCCTGAGCGAAGCTTATGCTGATCAGACTTTGTCCTATCGCTTTTTACTTCACTGTCCGCCAGCTAGTTCGTTCGTGATGTCTCTGGCTTGTAATAACTGCACTATATAAGCAATATACTTAGAATTTGGGGTTTTGGTTTGCGGGTGCTCGTTTGCGATCTTCAATTCCAACAGTCTCTACCCAACCTCCGGCTATACAATTGATTCTCCTAATCTCGTGGGATCCTCATGCGATTCTACAGAAATTGGAATTTCAAAATTCAGAGCCATCATACAGCTTGCAGTCTCCCATGCGTACCGGTCAATTTTCTAAAGTGAGATGGACGTTATAGTCGAGTCCAATGGAGTCATGGTGAGTCATCTTGAGGAAAGATTTGCAAAAACTCCGAAACAGGTTGATTTCCTGCTTTCGCTCGAACACTCATGTCCTCCTAGCTCACCTTGAGCTTTCGGTACCAATTGAAGGCACTGACTGAAATCTACCTATCTTTCGGCATTCAAGAAATAGGACTGAAGACTGCGCGTGTTCAACTCGTGTCAAGCTCAAATCTGAAGCTCCCACTCAAAGCTGACAACGTTCGGCCTCAATTGATTCCCCAGTGACAAAAGACCACTTTTTGAAGATCCCCAAGACAGAATATCTACGCGTGTTCCAACTCGTGTTACGAAAACCTGAAGTCTTTGACATTCAAACTCGCCACATCACATGTTTGAGAGACCACGCCTCGCTGGGTTGTGGGCACAAATACCTTCATTCCTCCGATTCGGTGTTCGACAACGATGCATTGCCTGCCTCAAGGCTACACAATGCAGCCCACACTCCCGACCTTCAGCCGCTCTGCGCACGAGCGTCAATGGGCCAAAAAAGGATATTTTGACCTTGGTAGGTACCGGGCTATCCAAAGCCCGCGCGCCCGCACCCTTCGCAATCGTCGTTCCTGTGAACGGTCCACAATCACCATTAATCATATTTCTTTTACAACATAGATCCTCCAAGGGCCAAGGCGCTTCTTTGACGCAGCGTAGTGACTACGCGTCGTTAAGTACTGAAAAAAGCCCCTTGGTTCTCTGCGCAAACAAAAAGACCCTGAGGCAACGAGGTCCGTGTCGCAACTCTACTTGTTGACGTTTTCGCCATTGAGACGAAGCCGGAGCTGAGCACGATTCTATCTGTCTACACTGCATCGCCGTGTCGTGGAAATAGCTCCACCTTAACTCCTACATCGATTCTGAAGAAGAGTTCGTCGAAGACGTTATCAGTGCCGACATCAGACTGCTCGACAATCTCACGTTCGCCTTTTCATCCGACTGATAAGAGTAAGTCCATAAAAAATCAAGTACTGATTCTCATTTTCGCCACCGATGACCTGTATCAGCCACATATCTGAGCCGCGATGCTTCCTGTGAGCACCCTCGATTTTAAGAATTGTAGCGGTACCTGATCAAAGCTAATGAGGAGGTTAAAAAACAGGCAAATACCATTGATGACACCAATCTGTGTTCGTCGTAACAACAGGTTACAGAATAGGTACGCTCCTCCACTACTCGTTTAAAGAACATCAACCTTAATTTGTCTTATTTCAGGCCTCTCTTAAGAGGTGTCCCGTGATCTGAGTTGATCTGCAAAGGACTTCTTTAAGCATCTTCTTCAGCCTCATCAGGTCTCATCAGGTGAGTATCCATGTGACATTCCTTCAACCGTGCGTCACATGAGTATTAGGCGCTTTCCATACGCCGTCCACAACGATGGTAATGAAGCGATTTTCAGGAATTGTCGATGACAGGTTGTGTTCAGTTTGACTCCGACTATTGAGCTCGCAGATTTGGGGTTCTGGCAAATATGGCGCGCTAATGAATTGCTCAGCTCAGCTATCTCGATCACTCGCGGAGATATAAAAACCATTGTTTGGGGTCTTTCTGAGCAGGTATGCCCGCCGCTCGGTGCCGACGTGTCGTTCAACCAAGGGTTTTGAGGTCAGACAGAACCCAACTGGTTGAAAGCGAGTATGTTCTTGAGAATCTTTCTCCCTGGTATCGACAGAATGTTATCGATATCCCGTCGATAACAGAGATATCCATCTTCCTCGGTTTCCTTGCCGCAGTTGACGAACGCGCAGCTGACGAATAATCTCAATGATCAGAAGACAACTCAACTTTCCTGCATTAGTATAGATCGTGTTCTCTGCTTGTACTGTGCGCCTTTATGCTGCTTCAGGAAGCCTGTGATCCTTGCATTGGTCCCTTATTACAGGTCACACTTTCTTCAACGCATACGACGCCTAATCTGCTGAGGATTTCAATGTAACCTTTAAATCTTGAGCACCAAGGATGGAATGTATTGAGAATCATCAAGCTGGTAACCAACTCAACGCCTTTGCAAATTACCACCCTTCGCCGTCTTCTTCTTCAGCATCAGATCTTTTTCAGCGCTTTCCAATTTTGCTTAATATTCATGTGACCTCCGCTTGAACTTGTCAATTATAGTGCAGAGCAGATAATTTTGCGACATGTCCCCAGTAAGTCGCATTACATCGCTTAGGATTTACCTCAACTTTTTGCTTACTGAAATTACATCGCAGCACGGCTCAGCTTTGACCAACCCCGTTGTAGGCGCTGAAGACGATCGCACTGCAATCGATCATTGCAGAGGGGGAACCCCAGAAATTTCAAATTTATTCAGGTCCATCCCTACACAATCCCCTATAACTCACTGTTCAGCTCGTATGACGAAGACCGATCCTCGCACTGGGTGGAAACTTCAATTCAACAAGACCCTTAGTGTAACTGAATCACAAGGTTTTTTGTATTTATTTTCGATTGAACTTTTCAACGTTTCAGTCAAGTTTCAGTTCTCACGCTACCCTCTAAGGCTCACGAAGTCCACAACGGCCGATCAACTGGATCAAATCTCGCTAAGGAAAGTGCGGCGACCGAAGAAATTTTCAGGCCGAAAAGTACCTGAATTTTCCACCTTCCACCCTCCAAGACGACATCAATAACGGCACCCCACTCCAACTTGAACGAAACAAAAATTTCATACTCTGCAGAGCTTGGTGCAAACTATATCACTTATAGTTGAACGATCACTTCAAGCACGCCTGACCCATCACGCGACCACGCGTACAAATGAATTTCCGTGCAGTTGGTGAACACGCTACTTTAGCTTAGTTAGTCTGGAAGGCCCCCCCAATGGAGCACGAACCAAATCTAGTGTCGAATGGGCTATGACACACTAAAGGGGAAAATGAGGGAGATACACAGATTTGAAGATCTGGGTACGTTGTCGTTTCTCTTCGTCCCTGTATTTCAGGCCAGGGCCGGATCGAGCCTAACCACTTTGAATCTTCGACAGGTTCGTTGCGATCGCATAGCCTGGAAGTACAAATGCCTCTCGATAATTGACTAATTTCGCTAGACGCTAGCTTCCCCCGTACAACATGTATTACCCTTCCTCTACCGTCTCCGTTCAGTCATCCGTCGTTACCGAGGACCATCTGCACTCGTACCCGTCGTCTTGGCACGAGGCAGAACAGATCTGGGAGGGCCTTCGCCAAGAGGTATGAATCGATCCTCTTATTGGGACTTCAAAGCTCATCGCTCGAGCACATCAGGTTAGAAGTAGGATCGTCTCCCTTCCCATCTTCTCGTTCGAGCGAACGATGCTCGAAGAGGACGAACGTTTCTTCAACACATTCCCCGCTGCTCGCCTCTCTGCGATCAACGAATGGATCGAGGTCACCTTCCCTTATGCATCTTGGCTCGAGATGCCTTTGTATCCATACCCATCGGCCATCGACTTCGATCAGTACCCTCCCAGCCCTCCGCCGAAATTCACAACGTATACTCTTGGCGAAGCGCTCACTCCTCCGCCTTCCATTAGCTCGAAGGCAGCTCTCCAGCCTTCCACTTCGGAGCCTCAAGGCTATCAGCAGGTTTCAGAGGGTGTTTCGGTATGTGATCATTGACATTAGCATGAGCAGCTACCGATTCATTGCTTTTTTTTTTTTTTTTTTTTAGGAATCTATTTCATCACCGGAAGAAGATATCTTATTTGCCCTTCGTGTCGTTTCACCAGCGCGGCGACCGGCTCGCAATACGCGCACCATCCTGAGAACGTCGCGAGCCAAGAAGAATATCTATCCCACTGTCCCCGCCGTCGCGCCTATCTCCCTACCTTCCCCTCCTCACATCCCAGCCCCAGCTACTGTGCCTTCGATGCCTTCTTCACCCAAGTTACCGCGACGCAGTGGTGATTGGGAAACTGATGCCATCGCCTCTGCGGAATCCGAGTACCTTCGAGCGTCGGCGAATGCTCAGTTCTTTGCCAGCGAGGCTGCTACTGTTTCGAACACGGAGCATCTTTCACCCCAGAGCCTCGTTGTCGACATCGCCCTCGCCTGTGAGTACGCCGCCTCTTCAGACCACGACCGTGTCTCGCCTCGCATTCGTTCGCATCCTTATGCCGCCGCCAAGCTCTCAGTTTCATCGCCTTCGTCGTCCGAAGAGTCCGTTCTTCCTCAGCCTCGTCGCAAGCGCTCGAAGCTTCTCCGGGACAAGGATGGTAAGCCCATCATGGCTTGCTGGTTCTGTCGCGGCCGAAAGATCGCCTGTGGCCCGCCACCTGCCGGCTCCGACGATCCCACCTGCAAGTGAGTGCTTTATCTGTCTTTTTACCTTCGTGTTATCTGACAATTCGTTCATTAGTCAATGCCTGCGCAGGGGCCAGGCCTGCCATTACCCCACTGTCAGCCGCCGCGGCCAGCGCAAGAAGAAGACGGATGCTGTTGACTCTCAGCCTTCGTCGTCGCCTTTGCCCTCGCCGTCGTCGTGCAAGCATCACAAGTCCCCCGTCGTCGAACATCTCCCATCTCTTGATGAGCTCTATCTCATGTCGGATGATGAGGATGATTCGGGATCGGAGTGGGACGGTTCCGCTTAATACTGTACTAAAAAATATCTTTTCGTGTGCTACTTGGTATGTGATGCAGGACATCATCCATTCCTTTCGTCGTCGCTGTCCTGTTTTGCTTTCTTAAATTTTATAGTCTCCCTTCCTGCTTACCTCTGTGTACTATCATCCTTTATTTCTTTTAATTTGTCTTTTCTTCGTTCTCCACTAATTGTACTCAGTCATCGTATAGCTTCTTGTAATTACAACTTGGAAAAAAATTTGTACATGTGTAGGATTATTCGGTACATAGGGTTTAGGCGTACAAAATCAAATTGTTTTTAATTGGGTTATATTATGTCCATATGGATTGCCGAAACTTTCATAATGTTTTTCGTCTTCTGTAGGAGATGCTCGGCATTGAACCTGTCCGACCGACGACGTATGGTGCATCGAATGAGGTTCAGCGATGCGGTGCAAGTCGATGTAGCCGACGATTCAATACCGGCCGCCATTTCGTTAGAAAAAATTGTACCATACCAAATCCCTATCTTGTCAAACTTTAGTGAGATTCAATTCTATCCTGCGTGGAGCTCCTGCCACGGTGCCATGAATATCAAAAAGGTTAAGAAGCACGGGCATTGACAACATGCAGGGTTTCGTGTAAAACGTTGTTCCAAAGTTATTCACGCACATAGACGATTATATGTACGCCATCGGTCTAAATGTAGTCGTTTCATTAAAAATGATACATGGGGATTAGAAAAATGGTAGAATATATGGCAAGTGCCTTTAGGGGCTTTTTCGTAGGGCTGAAGTTGGTATAGTTCAGTCCAGAGCGCCGTTAGCAGATAGCGGAGTCATCTTTAAGAGGTTTATCAGCTACACAGGCTTGGCATCCACTAGAACAGTTGTTCCGTCGTCGCAGATGACCTTGAATCGCACTGTGTGAGTGTGTGAGAATATAAGTAACTTCGAATAGGATAGTGCATCAGAACGCCTACATATTGTGAAAGGTACCCCTTTCTCTTTGCGAATGCTGGTGAAATAGAGAGTCCCAGAGCCTAAAAAGAAGCTAACGTCATGACATGCGCACCTAGAAGTCAACATAGCAATACCTTTGGAACCTTTAATTCGAAAGCTAACGTCTACATTTCCTTGTAGTTGACTGATCTAAGAAAATAATATTCAAGGTTAGAAGCGTTCTAGTGCATAATGGGAAACGAAATACCTTGCCGTGTATCATAGGATCTCCATTTAACCACCATTCCGGCTGAGGCCTAATCACGTCGCCCAGAACCTCTTTCAACTGCTCGTCCTCCCGAACAGATCTCATTATCTGCCTTACGACAGAACTTGAAATCTTCTCTTGATTGGTAACGTATGTCATGAACGCGGCCCAACCGGCTATCCCAAAAGCGAGAGCCGCAGCAATGGAAGGCCATCTTTTCTATACAATTGTTAACGGTGAAAAAGACTTTCGGAAGAGAATGGATTACTTTGATGCGAGGGAGCTCGCGCGTTGGCGGATGCTTGGCGTAGTAGGGACGTGGACGGGATGTTGCAGAGAATGTTTCGACTACTGGTTCTGGTTGTAGGTGCTGAGTCTGCGGTCGCCTAAGTTCGGAGTAATTTCGTGTCGCAAGAAGAAAAGGACGCGCCAAATGTGGCGCAAATTGTCGCGAAGTCGATGCCCTTGTTAGCAGAGACATTAGAGCCTGGGGATTGTATACGAAAAATTTTGAATACAATCGACGTGAATGAGAATCACGCGAGACCAAGAAGCTGGATTCGAAACATGTACAAACATGGCTGCTCGTTGTCCTGAACGACGACAACCGCATACCGCATATTCGTCTTCTTGAAAATGACTACTTCAGTACTGCCAGACTCTGCAATTGACCCAGCAAACGAAAATAATATCGAAGAAGCGCTCGCTCAAGCTAAGAAGGAGGTCGAACTTTTGAAAGCGACTGTAAGTCCCGCTTGATCGTCTGCATGCGCTGTAAAAGGCTGATGATTTCGTAGAATCCACTTAATGTTGTTGAACTCGCTCTAGAAGCAGCCATTGAACGTACGCGAACATTAGAGGCTTTGAAGGCCCGCGATGCAACCGTTCAGCGTTTGGTCGAAGCTCAGGAATCTATAAGGCAAAAGTCAGCGGCTATAGACCTTCTGCAGCAAAACATCAGATCTAGGGCGAACTCTCCGTTCGCTACAGATGCGACTTTAGTCATCGACAGAGCAGCAGTGAAAGAAGAAATGGCGCGACTCGAGAGGACGATTGTCGAACAACGAATTGAAATTAGAACGCTCAAAGATGCTGCTACGAAATCCTCAGAACCGTCCCGTGTACTTGATTTCAGCCTTTTCACTCTAAAAAAGCTATATAACACCTTTCCAGGTGTCTTTTCGCCTACCTGAGCCAACAGTCCTCTCGCAACAACCAGCCTCTCAAAGCGATGCAAACGAGCCGTCTGCCGAGCTCTTCTCAGATAAAGGAGTACTTAACATCTTTTTTGCTCTTGCCTTACTGATCAAGTCGAATAGTTGCTTCCTTCGCAAATCCCTGCGTCAGACGAGCCTGCAGACATGCATAATGCAAGATGTGCTATACTTGCAGAACTTCCTATCCCAAAAGATGTTCCTGAAGACACTCTTAGCCCTGTAACGATACCTGGCTCGCTGACGCTCCAAGAATTCATAGCAACTTTGTCTGGTGTGCGTGGCCGATAACGTTTTTTACCCAGTTGCCTTACGTTTGTCTGCAGAGTCATCGAACCGCGTGAGGATACCCAATGTGTTCATCTCATGATATCTATAACGAGAACGCGCATACAGCCTGAATCACTATCGTCTCTTTTACGAGCCAACTACCAAATGGTGCCCTGAATGTGAGGAACACGGCTACTTTTATACGCCCACCTTCAAGTGCAGTACCAACCCACGCGTCTCAACTGCCCATCGCTGGAGTGCCGTCGACGTCATTGGACGCATGAACAAACCAACCGGTAGCCCCCTTTGCTACTATCGCTAACAAAACTAATGAACTTTTTGTCATTAAGAATGCTTCTACCACAAGGACGGCAGATGGTATTACGCTGGCATATACACTGCCTTTCGCCTTGCCGACCTGACCACCAAGGAATGGGATGCACTTCCAACGGAGGTTCGCTCTCTTTCAAAGTTCACCACCCTTAGCGATGCCTATCCTTCCACTGAATATATCTGCTGACAACGTATCCAGGTCGTCTCGTTACTCGACAAGGAAACATTAGTCGGGCGCAAGAACACTACTCCCCAAAATACATACGAGGTGAACCAACTCTACGCAGCCGGTGCGCTCAAGATCGCGTGCGTTGCGTTACAATGCGTCGGATTCAACGTCGAGATGTACCAGGCGATGCTTGGCCAAGCGGACGCAGTGATGCAGAGCAAGTGGGCTTCTATGACTACGACAGCGGCGTCGGCGGCGGAGAAGGCGTCTCCTGCACCTACGATTCTGTCTGGTCTGGGATCTGGAGCTCTGTGGAACATTAATGCGAATATGAATGCGAATGCGAACTTGAATTTGGGAACTCTGGGTGGAGTAGCAGTTCCTATAGCCGGTGATGTTGTGTCAGGGGTAGCGAGAATGAACTTGGGTCGTCGCAGCCAGAATGAAAATAGCGATGAAAACACACCAGCGCCGATCGGGGAAGGAAGGAAGAGAGGAGCGTAATGTCTACCTACTATGTCGAAGAGTGCCCTTTGTTGTCCCGTCGCTGTTTTGCTTGTGGTTTGGGAATTATGGGACATTGTGTTTAAACGTTTTTTGTATTCATATGTACAATTCAACATTGGGAAATGCTATAGTATAATAAACGAGGAAGCTTAGTGCCCCCTGCAAAAACTCAAGGTTAACAATAATAAATGGTCACGAAGGTCTCAGAGCTTGGTCTTGGTCACAGCCCGTCTCATCCCATATCGAGCTCCACCATCTAGGAGTGTGTGTGTGCCTGTAATGTGCGCCGAGGCGGGTGAGGCAAGGAAAATCGCGAATCCTGCCATGTCGTAAGTATTGCCAATTCGGCCTATAGATTCATGGAGAATCAGCTACCGAGGAAAATAATTGAATGAAACGACATCACCTGTTGGCTGTCCTGCTGCGAAGGCGTCTTCTCCAGCGGTCTTGATTCCGTAGGCTGTCATTTTGCTAGGGAAGAGTCTATTTAAAGATAGTAGACCGCATGATCAGAACGGGAAGGAAGGCACTGCGGAAAGCTGCTTACCCAGGTAGAATGGCGTTCACTCTGGAGATGGAAGGAAAAGATTACCTGTCAGTGCATCCCGGTAGCCTGATATCAATCGGAAACGTACGTTACATGGTGAGGCCCTAGCTTCAGGGCCAAAACCGAGGTAAGTTGGTTGACTGAAGGAGAGCTGGCTTCAGATGCCAAATGGTGTCGATAGTACGACGTGACGAACCTGCTGCTTTACTTGGCTGGTCTGCAAAGGGATATGCTTAGCATTAAAGGAATCAGACGCGAAATGTGAGGACTTACAGCTCCATGTTCCATTGCCGTCTCTGCTGAGGGGGCCTTCAGCACGAGGATCGACCGATGCCGTGGAAGAAATGTTGATGACACGGCCAGGATCCCGATTGTCAGAGTCTTTGGATAGTAATTCGGAGAGACTTAGAATGTCGTCAGTAATACGAGCGTCGGCACTGCATGTGGCTCACCCCGAAGTCACTATTCAAACAAGCATTGAGCGAATGAGAACGCAATCTAACGCAAGAATGACATACTGTAGAAGATGGACTTGACGTTGACATTGAACACATTGTCCCATCCCTTCTCTTCCGGGAAATCGCTGTATGGTCCGCCCCAAGTGATACCGGAATTGTTGACCAGGACGTGGAGTTTGTTTTCGCGTTTCTTGAACTCCGCAATAAGTGCATCGCATCCAGCTCTCGACTAAATTTGGATTGTTGAGTATAAGAACACGGGCAGCAGATCTTGCAAGAGACAATACGACACGTACACCAACGTTTGCCTGGATGTACTGGACCGGAATTGGTGAAGATTTGCTAATCTCCTCTGCAGCCTTAACGTATGATCAGTACCTGCCGTATTCAAAGACGGTGGATCACTTACCTCTTGAAGCTGTTGCACCTTGCGAGCTGCGATATACACCTTGGCTCCATTCTGTGCAAACCCAGCCGCAATCATCTTGCCGATTCCTGAGCTTCCACCAGTAACTAGGACTAAACAGATAACACAAATTAATACGCGCCGAGTCGCGGTCGTATGCATGCTACATACCAATCTTGCCCTTGACATTGAACAAGCTGGCGACAGAAAGATCTAGCCCGCTGTGAGACAAAATTGAAGGGAAAAAACGGACTCATGTACCTGGGGCAGACATTATAGAACGTGGGGAAACAGGAAGGCGAAATAAGGAATTGTTAGCCAAGTGCAGAGGAGTTGTGGTTTAAACATAAAGAATATTGATGCGGCTGCTATACGGTTATGATCAACGCCGGTGGGCCGATCAAACAGAGCGTCCCACAGTCCACGGAAACCTCGCAAAGCAATAATCACGATCAATTGAAGGGTATAGGTTATGGAAGGATAGTATAAGATATGCTAATAAAAGGTCTATAAAACGACTAGATTTGTACCAAGTCCAATCCAAAAAAGAGTCCCATTACGGATGCTCCCGATGCTAGCTTCTCAAAAGCATTATCTGCGTTGCTTGCGCATCGCCCTATCTTCAGCATGTCGACACCTGCGACCTGTGTTCTCGATCTCTTGGATCCATTCTATCGGACGAGGGTCAATTAGGGCATCTTGCGAGGATAGAACAGACTGACGTTGACAATCGCGCGCAGATCCCGCTTTAAGAGATATGGTATCACCTCCTCTAGGATAATCTTGAGAAACCTGAAAGGTAATATCGTCTAGGAGGTGAAGGATGGCACGTCAGAAAAATTTCAATCGGAAAGGCTATTGCACACCTCTCCCCACTTCCTTCACTCGGGCCTGGGCCAACGGAATTGGCTGTGGGTTCATTCATGATAACAGATCAGAAGAAGAATGAAATGGAGCTCGTGGTGCATACCATACGGTACAGCGATTTCATCGATTGATCGGTGAGAACTAAGATGTCACTGCACAAGAAAGCATACAACTTCCTCCCACTCTTAGCTTTGATCAACTGCCCCTCCTTGACGAGCTTCCGAGGACCCATGAAACGGGTAGGTGCCGTTAAATCAAGGCGACTATGCACACTGAGTAAGTGGCAAGTGGTAGCCAGCTAGCAACACAACATACCCTTGACCGATCCAAAGATACTGCGAGATGTTTTTGAGCGTTTCACGTCCCTCCTGGTCTCTGATTGACTCGTTGATATGGTCCAAGATCTTTTCAGTAGTGGCAATGGAACTCTGTATGCAATCCCTTTCGGCTTCCGTTTCGGTGTGGTTGAATATCTGGTTGATCTTTAGGATCCAACAAGCATACAGTTCAGCAGAAGGCAAACATTACCTGTTTAAGAAGTAGAGGGTAGCGCGTTATGCGTTGCACTGTGCGATAAATTTTGAGAACGCATGGAGATATACCAAGGAGTAAAACCCACTGGGGACAAGGAGGTAACTTGATAGATCTAGGTTACGAACGGCCGGGTCGTCTCGAAGTCGCTGGAAGAGAAGTGGGTTACTGCATGACTCCGGTTGTATGACGGTGGCGCACCTGTAGATGAGCCTCGAGCTCTGGCTTTGAGTCTCTTAAAGATTTGAGAACCTTAATTGCGGTAGCTTGATTCACGCAGTATGCCTAGCATTCAAATTCGTTAACAGGGGCTATACAGACGAAGGAAGATGTATACCATATAGACACCCATGTTAGGGATGTGATTGACAAGAATATCACCTATACGATCGATGTACAATCGGCAATCCTTCTGTCGTTCTTCAAGGCTACTCAGGAATGCCTATTGAATGCATGGATTATTGCGAAAAACACTGCATATACGGATAGGCTCACTGTGTTGGTGAGAAGTATGTCCTCAATGTTAGCAAAGATGACCGTGACTTCTTTTCCAGAGAGAATCGGAACCATGCTCGAGTAGAATATCTCGATGGCGGTCAGAGTCAGCCACTCGTCGTTCCAACAAGGACGGGGGCTTACCTCCACTATCAGCTGCAAGTCGCGCACGTACGCAGCCTCGGTATTGATCAGCTCGAAAATCGCCTTTGGGCACGAGTGTTGAGCACGCGAGAAGCCTATGGAACGCGTACACACACACCTCTTGTCGCCGTCGCTCTCCCCCGGGAATCCCTTCTAGTGCAGTCTTGTCAACAAGGCTCGCCCACGACTAAGTATCACGCTCGTCAGAAAAGAATAACACGAAGAGCTCGAAAACCGTACAGTTCCGAATGCAGGGCTAGTCGGTCTTTCTAGGCCTTCAGAACTGGGGCTACTGATAAGGATAGGCGCCGAGATATTCAGTGTCGGCTTCTTTTCGCCTTCCGGCGTCTTGGACCTCCCCAGAATCGAATGTAAGAAATGTGAGTAACTGCGACTCCCCTCTCCGTCTTTCGTGAGCGGGGACGAGGTAGTAGGCGACACGGATAGGCCATCGACTGATGCAATCGACGCACGCTTACCCAATGTTGTCGTGTCCGAAAACGAGGCGACGGACATGCGATTGCCCAGCGTATCAGACGACGACGCGACGGACATGCGGTTCGCCTGGGAGTTCTTAAACGATTCGTATCTGTCGAAGGCATCATCTAGGCGCGTGGCGTGGTCAATGGGCGAGGTCAGCCGTTGGCCGGGGGACACAGGCTCTACATCGGGCTCTACATCAGGCTCAGGCTCAGGCTCAGGCTCAGGCTCTCGATCCCGGCTCGGCGGGACTGGCGGCAGCGCCTTCGCCTTCTTCACCACCGGCGAGACGCGCGACTTCACTGTCACAGGCGCAGCAGGCGCCGGACGGCGCTTCGCCGACCGCGGAGGGCGTGGCGGCGGCTTGCGCGTCTCGTCCTGCTTCACGATGAGCCCCGCGGCCTGCAGGACGAGCTGGCGCTCATGCGCGCGCGCCTCGCGCTCCGCCTTCAGCTCGGGGTACCCGTCCCCGCCGTCATGATCGTCGTCGTCATCGCTGTCGTCGAACGAGAGGTAGTCAGAGGACGACTCGGAATCGGAGTCGTCGCCCTCCTCGTTGTCACTCGCGTTCGCGCGCCGGTCTAGCGAGCCGGGCGCGAGCATGGGATCGGAGACTGCTGGTAGGGAGTCAGTAGAGCCTGTTGATGTTGTTGGCCCCTCAATGTGAGCCGTATTCAGCGTCGGCACCACTGGTACAATCTTCGCATTGCCAACGACCGCCGCCGCATGGTGATGACGATAATGATGATGATGATGATGATCTAAAAGTTGACGTTGATGATCTAGAAGTGCGAAAGAAGAAAAATAAACAACGTGTTTCCATTCCATGCATGCAAAGAGGACCAGGTATGATTTTGAGGTGCAAAGACGGTACATGTAAAAATTGAAAATGAAGCATCGAAAAAAAAGCAAAAAAAGGAAGAATTTTAGCCTATTTTATCCGGCATGTAAACTGGGAAGAACTCAATAGTCATTGAATTCACTAACCCTCGACAACAGCCTCCAGGTACGCAGCGGGCACAATGAACACTACACCGCCCTGCTCCGTCTTCCACCACTCCTCCTCGCTTTTATCGATAATGGTGAGCTCGTCGCCCTCGGTGAACGGGAGCTCGTCGGGGTTGTTGCCGGTGTAGGAGTAGAGCGCGCGTGCTTTGCCTATGGGGAAAGGGGAAAAGAGTAGGTCAGAAAGAGCGTCGCATTGCATTGCATCGCAGAGCATGCTCTGAATAATATAACGCACTGGGCTTCACGACGTCGACGTACGTCTTCGGGAACAAGCCCGATTTTCCTGAACTAACCAACGTGCCATACCACCAATCGCCCCCGGTCTTCGAGGGGTACGCAGTCAAAATGAGGTTCTCGCCGAAGCCTGACGAGCATCCGCATCCGTGATCAGCTCCGCAGCTCTGTATGCAAAGAAGACAGACGAGACTCACTAAGATCCCCGGGTCCCTCGCCTTGATACGCGTACAAAGAACGCACACGGTGCTCTAGACACAACATGAATCAGCATATAGCCCCCAAACGATATAAAGGCGACAAAACTCACGAATAGACCGATCGATATCATCAAGCGGGTCATGCGAGGGCTCGTCGATGTGGATCGCCGGCACAGGCGCAGGCGCAGGCTCCTCCTCTTCAGCCATCGTAGGCATCTTATGCACCTCGCTCAGCGCACCGCCGATACTACCACCAGCCCCAGCATCCGCCGCCCGATCCGCAAACCACCCCACCGACTGCCTCTTATCAACTTCACTCGCATCCGGGACACGCACATGCTCGTACTCCCTCTCATCGTCGTCCTCATACTCATCAGGCGAGGGCACCGCCGGCGGCGAGAGCACCGCACTCCTCGCGGGGGCAGGCGCGGGGGGCGACGCAGGCCTCGCCACAGCGTTGATGTGCGCCGGGGGCGCCGCATCGCCCAGCACGCGCCCAGACATCGGCGGCCCGCTCTTGTCCACCGTCTTCACGGAGCGGAGCTTCATCCCGCCCTGGATCGAGCGCAGGAGGTCGCTCACGTCGCCTGGGCCCGCCACTGCGGGGGCAGGTGCTGGAGGCGCAACCGGAGGCGCAGGCGGGGGTGGGGGCGCAGGGGCGAACGCCGGCGCGGGCGGTGCAGGGGGTGCTGGAGGTGCTGGTGCAGGGGGCGTCGACGCAGGCCCTGGCGACCTAGGGTTTGCCGCAGCGCTCGCGGGCCTACTCCCTGGCCCCGGCGACGGCGCAGCGGGCAAGATCCCCCCAAACAGCCTCGCCGCAATTTGCTTCCGCTTATCGCGCGCTCCCGAGAACTCCTCGTCGCTGCTATCCTCCTCATCCTTCTCCCGCACGTCGTCCCAGTCCTCCTCGATGGCGGAGGACAGCGCGGTCTGGTACCCCTTCTGCACTGGCGCGGGGGAGGGCGGGGCGGGGGCACGGTCGCGCGCAGCAGCGGGTGGGGCGCCCCAGGGGTTCGAGTTCGCACCGCCGTTCGCAGGCGCAGGCGCAGGCGGCGCAGACGCAGGCCCACCAGCGCCAGCACCATCTCTAACAAACCGACTAAACGGGTTAGTCGACTTCGACGTGTCCACAGGTGGCAACACCGGCGGCTGTGGCGGCGCAGGCGGGGGGCTCGGCGCCTTGGGCGGCACCGGCACCGGCGGGGCCTCAGCAGCGACAGGCGGCGCGGGCGAGGGCGTCGCCCTGCCCCTCAACGCCGCAATCCGCGCCTGGTACCGCTCCTCCTCGAGCCTTGCCTCCTCCTCCTCCCTCTCCAGCTGCCGCAGCTTCTCCGCGCGCGCCTCCTTCTGCTTCCGGATCGCGGCTTCGCGCGCACGGAAGGCGGCTTCTTCGGGGTCCTCGACCTCAGGGGCGGGTGCGGGTGCGGGCGCTGCTGGGGCGGGTGGGGCTGGTGCGGGTGCAGGTGCAGGCGCCTTAGCGACGGGCGTCTTCCTCGGCGGGGGCGGGGCCGGCGCACGTTTCGCCGCCGGCGGGGCCGGGGCTGCTCTCGGTGCTGGAGCGGGAGCGGGCGCCTCAGGTGCAGGAGGCGCAGGTGCAGGCGCGGCAGGAGGCGGCACAGCAGGCGCACCCCCCCTCGCCGCATCCCTCGCAGCCCTCTCGCTCTCCACCCTCTCCCTTCTAACCCTCTCCCGCTCCTCCGCCCTTTCCTCCGCCTGCCTCGCCTTCTCCTCCGCCTCCTTCTTCTCCTGCGCGAGCCGGTCCTCCACGCTCGTGTCCAGCGCAGGCGATGCCGGCGCCGCGCCCACGCCCGAGGCAGACGTTGTGGATGCCGATGTCGATGATGGGGAGGCAGGCGCGCCAGCGGGCGAGCCGAGCCCGAGCGCCGCCATGCGCTCCTGGAGCCGCTTCTGCGCCTCGGCGCGCACGAAGGCCTGGCGCTCCTCTGGGGTCATCTTTTTCATTGGGGCCGGCGAGGGGGTCGGTTTGGGTGCGGCTGGGGGAGGGGGCGCGGCGCGCGTTGAGGGCTGTTCGGCTGCGGGTGGGGGAGGGGGTGGGGAGCGGGGGCGGTCGCGGTCACGGTCGCGTTCACGTTCACGTTCACGGTCGCGGTCATAGTCACGATCCCTGGAACGATCGCGGTCACGCCTATAGTCATCTCTGTAGTCTCCCCTAGAATACGGCCTTTCCCTGTCGTACTCACTCTCCCTATCCCTTGCATCATCATACCTGCCAAACCTCTGATTCGCGCGATCCCTCTCCCGCGTCCACTCCCTCTTCTCCCGCTCCTTCCGCTCCTCCCTTGCCTTGATCCGCCTTTCAACATCCGGCACCTTCTCATGCATAAGCTCCATCAGCTCCCTTTCCAACTTCCGCCTCTCCCCATCCCTCCCGGCACTCCGCGGCCCCCCACGGGACGAAACGTACTCCAAATCCTCCGACACGCGCTTAACGCGGTACTTCAGCTCCTCCAGCTCCCGCTCGAGCTCCTCGTCCTCCGCGGTACGCGCGCGCCGGTCCTCCGCCGCGCGGTCGAGCATCTGCGCCGTGCTCGCCAGGCGGCGCTTCATCTCGTCCAGGTCCGCGCTGGGGGAGTCCTGCTCCGCGCGCGAGCGCACGTCGTCGCGGTTCACGTGCCGCGACGACGGCTTGTATATCCCCCCCGCGGGCTCGGACGCGTCGTTGTGCTTGTAGATCGTCGCGTCGCGTGAGGAGTCCACGCCCCCGCCCGGGCTGCTGTCGTTGAAGGACCTGATTTTCGCGCGGGATTGCGTCGCGCCGGGGCTGTCGAGGGACGAGGACGGGGAGCGGTTGCGTTGTTCGTGTTTGAGGATGTCGCGCACGAATTCGACGGAGGAGCCGAGGTCGCGTGCGGAGGGGGGTACGAGCTCGGGTGGGAGCTGCTCGGGGACGGGCATCCCGCTGAGGCCTGGACGTGCGAAGGAGGTGTTAGGATACGTAATGGAATGGAATTAGCGTGCACGCGTCAACGTACGTCGGTAGATAAGCCCCATCGCTACGTGGAACTCTGCGATGTTGAGTTTCCCGCGATCGTCGATATCAGCGAGGGTCCTGCGCAGAAAGTTGTCAGCTCATCGCGTCCATCGTACCATCGAAATCGAAGAGAAAAAAAAGTAAAGCAAAAGTAAAAGTAAAAGTAACGGCAAGCAAAGAGAAGAAAAGAAAGAAAAAAACGACCCACCAAATCCTCGCCAAATCATCCTTCGGCAACCCACTAGCGCCAAACATCTCCAACGCCGTCTGCCCACTAACGAACCCCGTCCCCTGCGCATCCCACGACCTAAAAATATCATTATACTGCTTCTTCTCCGCCTTGGTGAGCGTCCACGGCATCTGCTGCACCGCGCTCCCGCGCTGCGCCTGGTTATGCTGCGCGATCGAGTGCTGGAGGTTGAACTGCGGCGGGGCGAGCTGCGGTGGGGGGGCGGGGGCGCCACCGAATGAGGATGGGCTTGGGGCGTTCATGGGGAGGAACGTGCTCGTCATCATCTGCAGCCGCGGATCGACGTACCCCGTCACCTGCGGGACGAGCGGCCTCCCCACGCCCGCGCCTGGGAACCCCGTAGGCTGCGCCAGGAGCCCCCCAGCACCGATGCCGGGAGATGACGACTGGAATCGGCTGATGGGCGGCGGGGGCTGGCTGAGGAAGCTCGGGGCCTGCTGGGGCGGCTGTTGCTGTTGCTGCTGGTACTGCGCTGGGAGCGGCGGGACTGGGGGGGCCTGGCGAGGTTGGAAGCTGCCAGCGCCAGGGAACCCTGTTGGCTGGGCCTGTATGAACCCTGATCCAGGTTGTGGTTGAAGTTGTGGTTGAAGTTGTGGTTGGAACCCCGTCGGCTGGGGCTGGAACCCCGTTGGCTGCGGTTGGAACCCCTGCCGCTGGAGTTGGGGCTGACCTGGGTACCCCGTCGGCTGGGGCACGAGCCCTGGCCCCGGCCCTACCCCCAGGCCTGGCTGCTGTTGGAACTGGGGCTGCTGCGGCTGCTGCTGCTGGAACTGCGGGTTAGGCTGCTGTTGCTGTGGGTAGCCGGTTTGCAGCGGGTATTGATAGCCAGGCTGCCATTGCGACATCGTCGTCGTCGTCGTCGCCGATGTGAGTGGTCGTTGTCGTGGTATGAGAGCAAAGATTCAGGCGCCGACTGCGGAATATCAATCCACGCTGATCCCATCGAAAAATCAATTCAAAGTGCCTTTTTATCTCTACGATACACAGCTGGACGGTATCGATATCGGGCACATATGATTTGATGGGCATATAGATATCACATGAGCCTCATATAAAACTTGCTTTTTTAGGCTCACATAAATTCATATCAACATCAAATCCATATCGACATTTGTAAGAAATTCATATACATAAACCAGAACCATGTGCCTGCCTGCCCTATTACAGAGTGGTATTGTCAGCGTAAAGCTGAGATGATTCCTCATGCACCTGTCATATTTACAAAAAAGAGCAGTCGTCATTTGTCAAGCTGTTACAGTATTTGTTGCTTTCCAGGTTCTTTTTCACTTCCAGATATGAAACTTATGAAGTAATACTCAAATTTATTATCTTAACAGCATTGAAAGTGGCATTGATTTGCAGGCAATTGACAGAATGAATGCATGTTGACAATCTTATCGAAGTGCCCATATGCTGAAAATAGCAGAAAAACACCTCAACTCAGCGTTGATTGTATTATATAATCTGAATTTTACTCAGGAAAAATTATATAGATTTTAATTTGTCAGAATTTTTCGTGGGGCCCAACACAAAAATCATATTGGCCGTCACTGATATGGAACTCATATCTGCTTGTTATTGGATTTGCTATCAACTGTTGATATCAGCAAAATTGATATCGGATCCTACAAATACGGTCCAGCTGTGTACTTGGTGAAACGGTGTGAGGAATATCATTGCTCAATCTTGTTCAGATACTGGGCCGTTGTACGCATGATCTGTCCGAGATCGATCTGGACCACAGCATCATGAATTAGCTTGCTTGGCTTATCTACCTCCAGTGATAATGTCTTGAACGGCAGGGTACCATGGTCACACCAACTATTCCGCTGTGCGAGCAAATGTGCTCAAGTAGAAACCAAACGCTCTTTGCACGCTAAACCCTACAATTTTCTTAATATGTATTTCAGGTGCAGTCAATAGTTCAAGAAACATCAACGGCTAATACTGTAGTATTACGACCAACTGTTTGCAGACTGTTACCTGTTATATTAAGTGTTCATTTGAAAAGTGTTCATTGAGTGTTCGAACCTCTGGGTTGCCTGTTACAGGGTAAAAAAGTGTTCACATCATAAGTGATAACACTTGTTAACCCCTGGACCATGGGCTTAGTAGATAAAAGCTCATACCACTTCATCTTGATTTATGAAACAATTGCATCATATTTGATCACATTTTGAAAAGAAAAAAGAGAAAGCCGTGTAGTGTTGAATGCAACTTGTAACAAAATGGATCCTTCCAATGGAGATCTCAC
>JABAJV010008663.1:0-17763 GCA_018854895.1 Tricholoma furcatifolium
TTTAAATCTCTAATGTGCCTAACCGCTACATCTATTTCTACGCGTCTAACCCTCGATCATTCTGAGTAGAGATCAAACCCGTATACGGCCGCTACGGCCGTAATCCACGGTTCTATACGGTAGCTTGCCGTCCGTGAACCGTACCGTGGAGGAACCTGTGCTCTGAAGTCTGACAAGCGTACCCGCGACCTCGCTCACGAAGCGATTCGTAGTCTCGAGGGTCTGTTACGTCAAGAAGACACCTTTGTTTTTTTGCGCGTGGCGAGCGAGATTAGTTGTGAAGGGTTCGGACGTCTTTTGAGATTGAGGTTGGGGCGAACTATGGGCCCTGAAGGTGGTTGTTACTAGGGATGTCGAGGAGCGGAGAATTGGGTTTGGATTAGGAGGTACATCTGCGTGAATACTGGTGTAATACGGGCTGAGAGCTCGGCATGAGCGGTGGTAGTTCAAGATCAAAAGTGTATAGTTGCTACCTGGTTCATCGCAATTCTATCATCAACGTTCAACACCTTCGTCGCGTCGAGCAGCCTTTCATCTTGCCTACGTCCATCCGCTCTCCGTGACAATGAGGCTACCAAGCCAGCGACTCTTGGCTGTTATATCTGCACCTGGTACATACTCTTTTGGCATTCATAACGCTCCCACTGCTGTTCTTAACCCGTAAGAAATAAACGAAGCGATTATCAGGGACAAGAGACTGATATAACGGAACTTACTTGTTCTAATGAATATAAGTGCTGTGTCCAGGACTGTGAGGTTCAAATCTGCATACGGTCCTAGGTACCAGCACTGTCACTGTCATGGACATCGTTGGTTATTTAATCAATGTTAACTACATACACGTATAATAAAAGTAGGCAATTGAATTTAGAGAAGATAGTGCTGTAGCTAATTATTATTGTTCGACGAATAGTCCAATGAAAGGGACAACGATGTCATGTCGAAACTGCCGTTCCCACTACTATCATTACCGCCGAAACTTCCACCGCCACCGCCACCGCCACCAGAAACGTCAAATGTCTGTTGGTCAGTAACCTGTAGCGCAAACGAATCGGTGACCGATCCCTGCTGCTGGAGCTGGTCCGTAAATCCCACCGAGTCCATGACCAATCCTTGCTGGAACTGCTGGTCCGCAAACGTAAACGAGTCAGTGGTCAATGCTTGCTGTTGTTCAACAAACTGCAATGCGAACGAGTCCGCGATTGATGCCTGTTGTTGCTGCCCAAATGATGCTTGTACAGGCTGATAGGTTTCTTGTTGCTGCTGCCCAAGAATCGTCTGTAATATCTGTGCATCTTGCTGCTGCTGCTGTTGCGTGAGTAAGACCTGTGTCATCTGGTCCTCCTGCTGTTGTTGGTGCTGCTGCGTAAGGAAGGCATGCACCATATGAGCCTCCTGTTGCTGGTGCTGCGTCTGCTGGGCAAGCAAGGCCTGCGCAATATGAGTCTCCTCTAGTTGTTGTTGCTGCTGCTGTTGCGCAAGCAAGGCCTGTGCCATATGAGTCTCTTGTTGCTGATGCTTCTGTTGTTGCGCGAGCAACAGCTGCGTCATTTGGGCCTCCTGTTGTTGCTGCTGCTGTAATAACGCTGCCACTTGCTGTTGATGCTGCTGCTGGGTCAGCGCCGCCTGTTGCTGCTGTTGATACATGTGCTGAGAGATACTATTGATCTGTTGCTGCTGAGCCTGAGCCTGCGCCTGAACATGTTGTTGCGCGCTTTGCAACACTTGGCTATGGGGTTGTACAACCGAAGCCTGGGACAAAATTTGTTGCTGTTGCTGGGTCACAACGTTGTTTTGGATGACTATATGAGCGTTCACAGGCGGTGGCTGTGGATAAGCCGGATGCTGAATCATTGAATTCGGAGCGGGTGCCACCGAAATAGCATGGTTAGGAACAACCTGTGGCCCATACGAAATAGCGTTAGCATGTGGCATTGCTTGCCCAGGCGGCTGTGAATGCATCGAGTTCAGCTGATTGCCAGCGGGAGGATTCACACTTGCTTGCTCCTGCAAAGTGGGGGTGGGAGGAACGATGGGAGGAACGACCGGCTGTACAGGCTGTGGTTGATACAGCGGGGGCGAAGGTACAACCTGAGGCATGGGAGGCGGGGGACTGGGGATTGAATGACCTGGGATGACAAAACCACCAACAGGCGTCGTCGGGTCGTGGGTGGCAGGTTCAGGGAATGCTGTCGATGCATGCGGGAACGAAGGACCGTGTACTTGTTCGTCTGCATTGGGACTCTGTGGACTGAGAGCGGGAGAATGGATAGAGTGGTCTGGAGATGCTAGTGAGGCATGAGGGAAGGTTGGCGATACCTGCGGAAATGTTGGAGGGTGCACCGATGCTGGAGTTGTATTTGATCCATAGGGACTGAGGACCGGGGGGTTGACAGAATAATCATGCAGTGCTGATGGCGCCTGAGGGACTGTCGGAGAGTGCACATTTTGAGGAAGAGTATTCTGAGCAGGTGGTTGCGAGACAGGTCCAACATGCGCAGAGAACATCGGCTGTCCTTGAAGAGATGGATGAGGAAGCGCATTCCCGACCAATGGGGGCGATTGTGTGCTAGACGAAGGCATCTGGGGGATAGCAGTATGTTCCAGCGACAATGGCTGTGGCGGTTGGGATGCTGAGGTCTCCTGCATAATAGGCGCCTGAGGATAGATTTGTTGTGAGAAGGAAGCATGTCCTGGAGACGTTGGTTGGGCATGCGCAAATGAGGGAGGCTGTGAAGTCTCAACCACGGGCGATTGAATCGATGCGGGAAGAGCGGGTGCTTGTGCTAGCGAGGTCGGGTGAATGATAGGCGGGGACGGCGCTGAGGGCGCATTAGTAGTCGTCAATGGGAGCTGTGCTTGGGGGGAAGACACAACGTGAGCAGGAGACGCTGGCTGCATGTGTGGAAGTTGAGTAGTAGGAGGTAACTGTGGGTGCACTCCTGGACTGACGACGGTTGTACCAGCCTGAGAAACATGCTCTGTCAACGTCACACTAGACGTAGAAGCAACGTTCGTAGTTGAAGTCACTTCCAAAGATGTCAATTGCTGTACAGCAACAACTTCCCCAGCTGCAGGTTGCAGAGAGTAAGGAGGCGCAGGGATCTCAGGCACTTGAGGATGGTCAAGGACTTCAGGCGGAGGCTTTCCCTGTGGTGCACTCGACGACTCCACAGCGATGGCAAGGGTCGCAGCTGCCGTCATATTTACAGTCGCAATCGCATTTGCATTCTGCGAATAGAATGCTGAGGACACAGGCGATTGAACAACAGGGATACTGTTTGGAATCGATTGTAGCAGCGACGGAGGCGGATGCACCAATCCAGATCCAGGGAGCTCCACTGGCACAGGAGGACTATGCGTTTGCATTTGTCCGTAATTGGGAGACTGGGGGCTTGACGGCAGTACGGACGAGATCGACGGACCAGGTACGTGTCCAAAATTCTGTAACTGCGGGTTCGATGGTGAGCTGGGCGACATCGGAGGATTGCTACCATACATATGGCCATGGACCTGCGATTGCGGTCGCGATGGAGGGAGACTCGGGATCGACGGACTGTGACTGTGGGAATGAGTAGAGTGTAAAGAGTGCACGGGTGACTGTGGGTGTGCCTGTCCCGGGTGTACATACGCATTCGGTGACGCATTGTACAGTGATGAGGAATGCCCGTGACTCGATGCAGTAGATGTAGAGGCGGATGAGGGAGCTGGGGATGCCGTTGTCGTCGGGTGCATCAGGTTCCCATGAGGAATTTGTTGCACGAACGGCTGGCCCGTGTTGACATGCGTTGGAAGACCAACACCAACTGGAGTCGCTGGTAGAGGTGCTGGTGCCGGTGCTCCTGGCGCTTGATGTTGTAGCACCCCTACATACACATCGCGAGTCGTCAGCTCAGCTCGGATACGCCATCTCATGACTGCTCATGCAAACGCTTACCTTGATTAGCCTGAGCCTGAGCGATGTAGGCAAGCTGCTGCTGCGAGAGCTGTGCCGTCTGTCCCTGTAGCTGGAGCCCAGAGACAACCTGCTGGTTGATGCCCAACGACATTTGCTGAGTTCCGGTCGATACAACCTGGGCCTGGGTCCCCTGCATCTGAACACCCTGGGTATGTATCTGCTGGGTCTGCGTTAGCGATCCCGTGCCATTGGTCCCCGAGAGTTGCGTCGCCTGTGTCTGTGACTGTAACTGTAACTGCAACTGCTGCAACTGTTGCTGTTGCTGCAAAATTTGCAGCTGAAGAAGCGCCTGCTGGTTTTGCACGGTACTGGCACCAAGAGCACCCGATTGCAAATGTGGCTGCAACTGGGATTGCGATTGTCCAACAGCCCCTACTGCTGAGGGCTGAGCACCAGCGAGAGCACTCTGCTGAAGTTGTCCCTGCTGAAGTTGTCCCTGCTGAAGTTGTCCCTGCTGAAGTTGTCCCTGCTGAAGTTGTCCCTGCTGAAGTTGTCCCTGCTGAAGTTGTCCCTGCTGAATCTGCACCTGCGTAAGTTGCACGTTGTTATTCACCTGGACCTGTCCCGTCGTCGTCAAACCCAAGTGACCCGTCGTCATCCCTACGTGTCCAGCCAGTCCTATATTTCCTGATAACCCAACTTGCCCCGGAAGGTTCGATTGTCCCGCCAATCCCGTCTGGCCCGCAATGGTCACAGGCTGTCCCTGCACCCCGCTCCCGCCGACTCCCACCTGCCCCGGAACGTGATTCTGCGCCGCGAGCAACGACGCCCTCGCGTTCGCCATATTCTGCATCCGCTGCAACTCCGCTATCAACGCCTGGTAATTCACTTGGGGTTGCTGCTGTTGCTGCTGCAGTTGTGGAAGCCTCGCTCCCGCCCCCGCTCCACCCTGCTGCTGCTGCAAAAGCGCCAACTGTTGTTGCTGCAAGTGCATCCTCTGCTGCTCCATCTGCTGCTGCTTCAGCAACGCCTTAATTACCCCCTCGTAATTCGCATTCGGCAGCCCCTGCAGCACACCCTGCAGGTCCGCCTGCACATCAGTATTGTTGTTGAACGCATTAACAAGCGTGCCCGCCACCTCGCTCGCGAGGAGGTTCGTCGCGGCGGCTTGCAGCGCTTGGGGAGGGATCCCGGTGGAGGCTTGGATTGCGCCGCTCGTGACTTTCCACGCTGCGAGCCCGACGGATTTGGATGCTTTGCCAAGCTTCTTGAGGGTTTTGTACGTCGAGATCGCGCCTTCCTTCGTTTTGCGCGCGGCAAGGTCAGTCGTGAGGGGTTCGTAGGTCTTCTGGGGCTCGGGTTGGGGTTGGGGTTGGGAGGGATCGAATTTGGAGACACCCCAGAAGCTTACGGGCCCTGAGAGCTGCTGGAGTTGTTGTTGAGCAGTGGGGAATTGGGTTTGGAGTAGGGACTGCTGTTGGGGATTATATCCTGCGTTTATGGGCTGCTGATACTGGTACATTTGCGCCTGGGGACTAGTAAGCTGCGTAGGAGACTGGGATAAAACGGGCGGAGAGCCGGGCTGTTGGTACATCTGCATCTGTAATTGCGCCTGGGGACTAAGCTGCGTCGGCGACTGCGATAAGATAGGCGGCGACGCAGGCTGCTGCTGCTGCTGTTGGTACGCCGCCTGACCCGGGAGGCTCCTTGAACTCGAAGGAGTCACGGACATAATTCCCGAGGAGTACGTAACGGGAGGCGCACTTGCACCTACACCTGGGGTTACACTCGGAGGAGGAAGCATCGGGGCAGACATCCCCGGCGACGAAGCTGAATTGACCGAGGACGCGTAGAGCTGTTGCGCTAAGGACATCTTGGGCGGGGGTGCTGGTGCTGGTGTGGCTGGTGTGGACGCTGGTTGCGCGTTGACTCCGGCATTCCCAAGTCCAGGGTGTTTGTACGTGACCTGCGGTGTCGCGCCGATAGTGTTCACGTAGTACACTAAGCCACTGTACCATCACATCATATCAGCACATCCATCCATATCTAGGATCCACGCTACCCGTTATCGAAACCAAGAACTCACTTTTGATCACGATGGGAACTCCAACCTGGTGGTAGAGACGTAGGCGTGTCTGGACCGCTTGCCATAGATGCGCCTTGCATGGATGCGGGGATGGGAAGAATTCAGGAAGGACAGATGATGACAATGAGCCTCAGGCCTGACGTGCTCGAGGTCCGGAGGCGCTTATGTTTATGTATGCCCCATGAGTGAGATATGGCTTAGGCATCGGCCGTGTAGGCTGTACATCTGGTGATATGAACATGACTGACATGGCCAGGCTCGACTTGCCTTTGGCCGGTGCCTGTCTATCTGTCAACCTTCATCGCCGGGTTGTGTACCTGTCCCTGTCGATGATCCATCCTCCTCTTGTTGATATCATCATGGGTTTCAGCGTTCGAACTTTATTGTTGTCGTGAAAAAGTATGCGTAGACTCGTCAAGGTATTCATAGTGGACGTTGAATCAATAGTTGTATTTGTTGGTAGTCAACGTCGCGTGGATCTCGAGGCTGTTCATGCGATGGATATGTGTGAAAGCAAGGCTTCTGTTAACGTTATTTGCGCGTCTCTTCAAGAGCCCAGCCGTTTCAGGATAAGATTTGACATGATGAATGCGGTGAATAACCATGAACGTGATACTTGGCTCTGTAAATTCCGCAGAGACCGGGGTTGTACGCGCTAGTGCGCACGCATACTTGTACGCTCTGTGCCGTGATGTGCAGGGAAAAGCGTCTGCTGAGCTTGATGAATTCGGGTTTAGTGCGTCCTAAGGGCGCTCAAGGTGGTTCCGTCAAGGTTCCGTCTTAACCGCAGCAGGACATGCAGGGGTGGATATGAGAGTGTGAGGTTGAAGCAAGAAGTTAATTCACTAAATTAAAATAAATAAATAAAATATTGATTTGCGTTTGCGCGACTGGCGAGATTGATTCTGTCAAGCTCACTGTGGCAAGCAATTGCAAGTTTCGAGCTCAGCGTTATAAAAAGTGTATAAGATATCAAGATACAACATATCCATATATTTGATATCATGCCAGCGTGAGTGCGAGTGCGAATGTGAGCGCCGTCGTCGAACGCTCGTCAAGATATCATCCGGGTTCCCAGATCGATCCTAATAGTCTAGTAGTGCGCCGCAGACCACCTCAGAAGAAACTGTCGTTGTTGTCATCTAAAAATCGCACATGTGTGTAAGTCCAAACGCAGATCCAGAAAGAAAGAAAGAGGGCAGCGTAACAGGACACTCACCATAATCGTAATTCTGCACATCCGTATTATTATCCTCGTAGACATTCGTCTCATTAATAACCTCCGGCTGATTAGGCTCCAAAAAGTCATGCGCAACAGCATCGCCCACGGCAATCGCACCGGCACCGAGCGCAGCGACACCAAGCATCTTCCCCCAGCCCATCCCGCCGCTCTTTTGCGGCTGTTGCTGCTGCTGCTGCCTGTCCTCGACATACACGACCTGCGGCTGCTGCTGCGGGGGGCCGCCATAGCCACTGCCGTATCCTCCACCGCCAGAGCCACGATCACCGCCGTAGCCCTGCTGGGGTCCGCCGTACCCGCCGCCGTAGCCCTGTTGCGGTGGGCCACCGTACCCGCCGCCGCCGTACCCGCCTTGCGGGCCGTATGGATCCTGGCGGAACCCGCGATCGTAGTCTGGGCGAGAGCCGTTGGGTGGTGGAGGGGGCCCTGAGGGGGGGCCGTAGGAGTGGGGAGCCGGGGCACCGAGCGGATGCGTCCATGTCCTGACGGGCGGCTCGACGAGGGTGTTTACATAGTACCTGGCGGCAGATAAGCACAGATGTATCTATTGATGTTATGTGAGTGCACTACGCACCAGGTTCCATAGCTAGAGTAGTGGTACGTGAGTTAGGGTACGCGATCAAGATAAGATGAGGGTACGTACTTGTTATCATATTCCGAAATCCATCCCTGCGGAAGGGGACGGTTATCTGGATTGCGTGGACCCGACATCGTCTAATGAGAGGGGAGGGAGAGATGGTGGTAGATGATAAGACGATGGTAACGTATGCGAGGCTTTATAAACCGACCCATGCTGATTTAGTCAATACAAGGATCACGGTACAGCCCCACGCAGCCAGCAAATCACACGCTGGATAATGTCATCACACAGGTCGCCTGATCCTGTGCACCCTTCATTCATTAAATATTCATTCATTCATGCCATACAACACCCAAAATGTTTTATATTACACCCTCACCGGGAAGCGGAGATACGGTAATGGTAACGGTAATAGTAACGGTAACGCAGGGCACGCACAGGCAAGATTAATCTACGTACATATACGACACAATGCTAGAAGTCAGTTTATGTGTAATGTTCAACAGCGTTAAAAGAGAGAAAGAGAGTAGGAGCAAGATAAGATGTCGCGTGATAATAAAGTATAAACACGTATTCAGAGTGATAAAAAGAGGGGTGACGAAAAAAGACATAGGGAGAAGAGAAGACAAAAGGAAGGACGAAAAGGACGTTTATCAAAAAAGTAAAAGACACCGTTAACGGAATCGGAATAATAACTCGCCTCGCCATTACTTGGCCGACTTTTTCTTGCTCGACTTAGGAGCAGACGCAGGGGCAGCTTTCGACTCCGGCTTGGCCGACTTCTTCGCAACAGGCTTCGGCGGCTGCTTGGGCGCCGCCTCCTCCTCCTCGCTCTCCGATGCCGACTCATCCTCAGAGCTCGACTCCTGCGCAGGCACAGGCGCGGCTTTGCCCTTCTTGGACTGGGGCTTGACCTGGGGCTTGGGCTCCTCCTCCTCCTCGTCTTCGGATATGTCGACCTCGTCTTCGGATGTGTTGGACGACGAATCGGCGACGGGGGTGGCTGCGGCGGCGGCTGCAGCTGCAGAGGCGCCAGCGGTCTGAGCTTTTTGACTGCGTTGGGCCTCGCGCTGGGCTTTTTTCAACTAGGGGAAAGTGATTAGAACGTGTGATTAGATAGGCATAGAAATGAGTGAAAGAGGAAATGAAGATGCTAGGAAAGTAAGATGGGATGCGGTGCTGGTGGTATCGTAGGAGGATGATCCGGTAGGAATGAAGAATGTCAAGACGAGTTAGTTTGTTTTCAAATATATATATATCAATGAATGGTGTTGTCAGGGTGTGAAATGTCATAGGACGAGCAAGCATGGAGGTAGTGTGGAGGGATGGGTGATAACAATACACAAATGGCGAAGAGCGAAGAGTAGCGGTGGGAAACATCTTCATGACGGAGAAATATCGCAAAATAAAGAGAGACTCACAGCAGCAGCGGCAGCGGCAGCAGCATCGGCAGCAGCATTAGCAGCAGCGACCTCTTCAGGGGAGCGCGCATCATATGCCTTCTTCTCATTAGAGTACTGCTCCTTAGCAGAAGCCACAGCCTGGTTATACACCTAATTCCAAAAAGAAAAGCGGACGCGATCAGCACATGTGACGCGACGCGTGCAGGACACACAAAACACGTACCGCCTTGTCCTCAGGGCTCATGTCGTTCCACTTGGCAGAGATAAGAGCGAGGAGCTCGGGGTTGCTGAGGGTGGGGTTCTTCTCCCTGAGTTCCTTGCGCACTTCGTTCTGGAACATAATGTACGAGCTCGCGGGGCGTTTTGGCGCGTTGGGGTCCTTGGCTTTGCGGGTGCGCTTGGCAGGCTTCTCGTCGTTAGCATCCTCTGCGGCGCCCTTGCGCTTCTTAGTTTTTTTGCCATCCTCTGCGCGCACGCGTGTGTGATGAACGTGGAATGATTTATGAACGCGTGTGATGGCTTACCTGCAGCGAAGTTTGAACCGCGGACCATGGCAGCGAAACTCTCTGCCAGGTCTGCAGCGGCCTTCATAGACTCTGCGACGGCAGAGAGGCTCTCTGCGAGCTAAGAGGAAGGATGAGTGTGGATGGAGAGAGGGATGATTGGGGTGGCATACCTTGACGCGGTGCTGCTCGAATTTTGTATAGTCTTCAGACATGGGAGTCAACAAAGGATTTGAACCAAAAGGTAACCTTTGTTGTCTCAGGAATTGACCCTGGGAAAATAATCTGAGTTTTAAGCTGAGATTGAAAATGGGTATTAGCGTGTGTCTGTGTATTGGGTTGAAGTTTCATCAATTATACACGCAGGCAGCGGACGCAGAGTATAAGCCCAGAGCGGCCAGAGCGACGAGCAGACTAGCCGCGCTATTGTACTGTTCCTGCGCGTTGGTAGTTGCTCAGAAAACCAAAACCCTAAAAAAAATTCTCTAAAAAAATTCGCACAAGCGCAACATCCGATGGACAGTTTGTATACACAATGGGTTCAACAACAGCCCCAGTTGCTCCCCGACCAACATGACTCGGACTGGAGCAAGGACCGGTCGACGCAGTCAACAACGGCAGAGTCATCTCTGGCTGCTGCTGCTGCTCTCGATATCGCTGATTTTGCCTTGAATGACATATCAGGTGCGACCCCTGCAAAATCGCGTTTTTAGTCCCCCAAAAAACTAATAGATTGCTTTCTTGTCAGTTCCCTCGACGTCAAACGCGCCGCTTTCACCCCCTACGCAGTCGTTTTTCCCCTATCAAACGACACATGCACATGGTTACTTCGTCCAAGCTCCGTATAACACAATGGCGTACGGTGCCTCCAGCTGGCAACCTCAAACACACGTACCGCTGTCCAATTACTCTTCCCTCAATGGCGCAACAACGAGTGCCACCCCATCCACGTCCACCTCCTCCACCCCACAGCAGCAACAACACTCCCCCCCGGCCTCCTCACCACCACAGATGGCCGTCCAGCAGCCGAAACAGCCTTCGCAGCCGCAGTCACAGCTTCAACAGGCCTTGATGATAGAGTGCGTCCATCCGATTGACACCGATCGTGCCAAATAAACTTACCCTTTGTTCTAGTCCCGCTCTGACGACCCTCAACGGTAGCACATCCAGGTCGACCTCGAATCTCCAGCATTATCCGCAGGCAAACTATAATTCCTCGCCCTCGTCCAGTCTTCAAAATGCACCACAGCCTCAGCCCCAGCAGCTCCAGACCCTCACCCCACAGCAATATACATACCCCGCACAATCCTATTATCGCACCGCATATTATCCATCACAACAGCAATCACAGCAGCAGCAGCAGCAGGCGCCCCAGGGCACGCTTTCGCCTCAAGCACTTCACGCCCCATCTAGTTCCATATTAACCGCACTTACCCCCTCCTCCTTTTACGGCCACCCTCCGCTACATACAGACCCCTCTTCATCTTCATCACACCCACAATCACATCCCCAAGTCCCGCTCGCAACATTTTCACTCCAGACACAAGAACCCCCAGCCCCAGCACCCCCAACAAAGACCCCTGAAGAACTCAAAGCCGAGTTCCTAGCGAAGTTACGACCGCAGCTGCAATCCACCTCCTTTACCGGTGCGGGTGCAGTGAACTTGCTGTCTAATACGATAGCGGAGTATGGCACGTCGGAGGTAGACGCAACGACGCGGTTGGAGATACTTACGAAGATGCGGGACGGTGCTGGGAACCATTATTTTCGGGCGTGGAGCGAGAATGCGATGGCTATGACTGTGACGAGGGAGTGGCTTAGGGCAGCGCAGGCTGCGGAGGGGGAGACACCGCTCGTGGAGACGATTATGCCGCTTTTGCATGTGAGTTTTCAGGCGTGGGCTCTAAAGGGATTGGTCGACTGATTTTTTGGGATTTGTTTCGTAGATTATTGATCGTCTGCCGATGACGCTGGATACCCTCAAGTCTTCTAAGCTTGGTAAAATAGTGGTTAAGCTCGTCAAGGAACCACGTTCTCCGGGTGAGCTTTTTTCCTTTTTTTGTTATGATTGTCTTCGTGTTGTCTATCGTCATCGACCTCCGCGGCATTGGCGTCCTCACCGGTTGTGCACCGAAACGTCTGAGATGAGTTATCTGCATTCGCACGGAAATAGTGCACACCCTGTCTGTGGCTGTGGCCGTGGTTGCTTTGCTTTCTCTCTCTCCTCACTCTATACGATAGACGGCGTGAAAAAACGTACTACATATAAACATGTATCTAACGAACCCTTTTTGCTTCTTTTTTTTCTATGCTGGCTCCGTTACGAATTCGAACGAATACAGCCGTCAAGGACATGGCATCGAATGTGGAACGAAAATGGCGACAGTTACTTGAGGGGTCGTCGTCGTCCTCGAACTCGAAATCAACAACTGATAATGAGGGTGAGTCACGCCAGTTTGGTTTTTCTTCCTATCGCTTGCCCGTAGTGCGAAACCCTAACTAACCCGTGGCCTTTTTTCTTTTTCTTTTTTCAAGACCTCAAGTCGTCTAAGAAGCGGAAGATCGCGGACCCTCCACGGGGTGCTGCCCCGCCGCCGAAAAAGGCTGTATTGGGTAACTCAGCCACGGGAACTACGAGTTCCAAGCCCGTAGTCGTCAAGAAAGAGTCCTCATCGGGCCCGACGGGTGGCGCGGCTGGCATGGGGTCTGGTACCGCCGCAGCCGGCGCCGGCGCCGCCAAGCCCGCAGCGAAGGACGCCAAATCCGACTCGTCCTTCTTCTCCGCGCCGAAGCCGAAGCCTAAACTCCCAAGCTTCAAAAAGGCGCCGCCTGCCCCGCTCGCAACGAAAGCGGGCGGCGGCGGCGCGGCGCAGCCCCCGCCGGCGAACGTCGCGCAGCCGTCGTCCGTTAATCCGTTTGAGGAGGCGCTCAAGTCGATGGGGAGGAGCACGAGGCGTGAGTCCCCTGCGGTTGCGACACCGCCGGCGGGGGCTGGGGCGGCTGACACGCCGCCGCCGCAAGTGGGCAATGGCACCGGCCTTAGCAAGAAAGGCACGAAGAAGAAGTCGGTGACGTGGCCTTCGGATGACAAGCTTGTTAAAGTCAAGGTCATTGAGAGGGCGGTCTATGAGGACGATCCCGTAGATGTCAGCATTTTTTTGTTTTCTGGGATATGTGTAATCTATATTAATGGTGTTCCTTTTTCTTTTTTTTTTCTCCCCCTTCTTCCGTCGCGTTGTTCTTTTCGTGTTGTTGTTCTTGTTGGATGTTGTTCGTTTTTTATACAGGGTGTTCATACGGCTCATACGGCCAAGGATTTGGACCGAGGAGAAGGCGCGGCGTTGCATACACATCTATTCGAAGAGGCCATTGACTGGTCCGAACCACTGCGTAAGCAACATTCATTTCTAGCAAACAAGACTAAAACAATTCAATCGACATGTTTATTTCCTTTAGTTGTCGATAACCTCATCGCAGAGGACGACCGGCCTCGTGGCTCCAGAAGTGAGGAGAAACTCGCACAAGAGAAACGAGAACAAACCGTGTTGGGTGCGTTGTACATGTCACCAACGCACGTTCCCGACTCTCCGGCCGAACCGCCTCACGTGATTTCGGATGAAGAGACGGACAGGGAAGTGGTCACGATGACCTCTGGGCCCGAGGTCGACACGGTATTTTGGAGCTCGGCTCCTGTAGCTCCTGTCATCCCGCCCACGCAGTCTGTTGCTGAGCTCGTTGGACAGCTCACCGGTGGCGGGGCGGACTCGATGCCGTTCGGTGGGCAGGGATTGGACCTTACATCAACTGCGATGGATCCGCAGACTGCGTTGGCTGCGCTTCCTCAGGAACAGATCCAGAGATTATTGATGCAGTTGCAACCACAGCTTAATGCTGGGCTGTTCCCTGAGACGGGACAGACATCGTATACTAATAATACGCCAGATCAGAACTCAGGCAATGCGTGGGGAACTTCTAATTATCAGGACTATGGTCAACAGCAGCCGTTTCAAAACACCGACTCAAATCCTAGTTGGGGAGGTCGGGGACGTGGAAGAGGACGGGGAAGAGGACGGGGAAGAGGTGATTATGGAGGGTATAGAGACAATACACGACGACTACCCTGCACTTTTTTTGCGGCAGGAAGGCGAGCGAATTCTGCAATGGTTTCCAAAATAAGGCGACTGATGATGCCTTCTGAAATTAACAGATGCAAATACGGGGATCAATGTGACTTTTTGCACGAGGTGCAGAATTACTCCTAAAGGCGTTACGTTATGGTTAAGGAGAGGCTGCTCCAGGCTGCAGGGAAGCTGGATATGGGAGATGTCGTCGTCGTGGTATGGGGTCTATCTAGCATTTTATACTATACTTTTTACTTCCGCATTGCATTCATCACTCACCGCACTCAACTTATTCACCAAATAGTATTGCATTGTGTTTCTTGGATACAGTATCCCGTATCGTATCGTACAGTATTGATGACAATCTCCATCAACAGTTACGCATCAGGAGGCGTTAATTATGAGACTTCTTGAATCTTGCGGGGCAGTGCACATACTAATGGGTAATATGATAACCTTCTTCTTACGATCCTGTCTGTACCAGTCAAGAACAAGATTGGCACTTTGAACTTAAGTTCGCAAGTTGCGTCGCCACATTGCATTGACAAGTCATGAGGCTGCGCGGAGCCGGAATCAAATTGAAAGAACGTGTAAACCAAACAAGGATGTACAAAGAGCACCTTTGAACTTCCAAGTTTGAACGAGACACGACGGTGTCACGACCATGGCCTTGCAATGGTCCAGCCCCCCTGTAGAAATCCTCCAAAGCATATTTTTACGAACTATATGCCCCAGGTTCCTCCTCGATGCCAGTACTAATCGACTCGCGGGACTACCTACTTCGCCTGCCTTGGTTATGGCGACAAAAACCAAGTTATCGCTTTTAAAAGTTTGCAGGTCATGGCATGACGTTGCAGTAGATTTCTTATACGAAGATGTCGTATTGCTTAGGATGGAGCATATTCCTGCTTTGCTCCGAACACTTGACACGACGCCTGGGTACCGAAAACTTATCAAGGGCGTCACTATCAACATGTTTGTCAAACCGCGTTATGGGGCATCGTTCACGAGATATGTTCAGCGTATCATAGATGTATGTCCCTCTCTCAGGCGTTTCGAGACCCTGTCGCTTCTGGACTTACCAGACACTGTCACCTATCCAAGGCTTGACAGTGTCACTGAACTTTGCATAATGATGACTACCCCCGATCTTATCCATCTCCTCGACACGACTTTCAATAACCTGCGCTTTCTGTCTCTTACATTTCCTGAGAATGAGACTAGGCTCCAGCCTTTCGATGTTGAACAGCCATTTTATCTTCCTGAACTGGAGACTTTCCTCTTACAGGTCGAATATCCTGACAAGCTTCGCTACCACCGCTTCAATCCTAGGTTATTCGATCTTCTTGACGCTCCTCGCCTCCAGCGATTCACATGCATATTTGACGGGTTAGAAAAATTTGAAGGCGCCCTGACATTATTCCTGCGAAGAAATGGATGTAACCTGTCGTTCCTTCATATCGGAGGGCCACTAGATGACGAATGCCCAGCCAGCACCTTTCAGAATTTTCTCGCCGAATGTCCTGTCCTTGAGCATGTGCGACTCAAACTCAAACGCTCCGTGCTCGCTATTACGCATCCCCATGTTGAATGGTTGGACATTGATTCATCCATTGGGAACATCTGGACGCTGTCTTCTGCCAAGGATTCTTTTCCTATATTACAAGGCTTGCGCACCATTGTTTCTCCGCACTTTACATATCAACGCAGCACGCCAGTCGTCCCTTTAATTCCACGAGAATTCGTCATGCACAAGAACGATACTTATGAACTCGAATTTCCTGGAATATCATTGCGCCATGACCAGGGGGTAGTTTACGTAGAAGCAAACAATTTTTTGAAGAACTGGAGCATTAGAGATGGTGACTCGGGCAGTGAAAGACATCCAGGGTACGTTGGCAGTCACAGCGAGGAAGTGCGAGACTCATTTTCCTTCAACCAGATCCGATCTGGCAGAAGAGTCGAAGGTCTCGGACTCAGAGGACTCAGAGGGTTCGGGCTCGGACGAGGACTTTGAGTGGGAGTCTGAGGAGTCTGGCCCTTCGGGTTCACTGTACGAAATGTCAGAAAGCGATTCAGACCCTGGACCAACTTCGAGTGAAAGAGAAAGCTCCTCTTATTCAACTGCCAGTTGGAGCTCAGATACAAGTACAGTTGAATCGGATTCGGCTGCCTCCCTGAATTATTTGCTTTGTAGGAATCGTTCTTCGACCAATGTAAGTCAATTAACTACGCACTCAGAGGCTATAACTAATTCGAGTAGTCGCCCCTGTCGTTACGAGTTACTCATCTGTCGGAGGAGACTCTGGCAATTATATTCAACTATCATCACCATACTTCGCGCTTGACTGTGAGTTATCCGAGCAATTCTATTCCACTCGACTCAGTCACTCACTAGAGCTTCACAATCAGCCATCAACATTGTTGGAATGCCCATCTCTGCCGGAATTGTCCCCGTCGATGTTTCCAGACCTACCAACTGATGTGCTGCGCTCTGTATTTCTTCGTGCCATCCCTCCGAGGTTTCTGATATTGGCTAGCCTCAAGGGCTTGCCCCGTTCTTCTGCTTTGACTCTAACTACCAAAACCAAGCTGTCGTTGTCAATGGTTTGTAAATCATGGCACATGGTTGCTATCGAGTTCTTATACGAAGATATCTTCTTTCGATACCCTGCACAACTTCCTGCTTTCCTTAACACGATTGAGACGACTCCCCCAAAATTTCAGCATCTGGTCAAAAGTATCACGATTAACATGTTCGTCGCACCGCATCACGGGGTTTCCTTTTCAAAATATCTACAGCGCATTATAGATAATAGTCCTTCACTCAAGCGCTTCGACATCTTGTCACTAGTGACCTTGCCACCAACCTGCATTTATCCAAAGCTCTACGGGATTACAGAGCTTTATATCACTATGACTTCTCCCACACTCATCCATCTCCTTGGTACAACTCGTGAAACTCTACGTTCACTGCTCATCAACATTCCATACACACTCGAAGAGATTGATGCTGCCAAACCATATGTTCTCCCAAACCTCGAAAATCTTGTCGTAGAGGTGGACTCTATGTACTATGATACACTCTTAGTACCTGAAACTCCATCTGAGCTTGGTCGCAATCTCTTCACCCTTTTGGATGTTTCGTGTCTCCTACGATTCACTTTTAAGTGCGAGTCCGCCGCGAGGGCTCCCAGTTTTAACACGCCACTGGTCCCATTTCTTGAAAGAAAAGGTCATACGTTGTCTTACCTACATTTAGAGGGATACTTGAATCAGCCGGAACTAGTCCAGCAACTGCTCGATAGATGCCCGGCCCTCGAATACCTTCGACTTCATATAACTTCTGGACGCATTCCAGAAATCACCCACCCCTGTATTAAATGGCTAGACCGCGGACCGTCAGACTCGTGGACTCTACCATTGGCCCAGAAAGCCTTTTCCCGACTGCAAGACATGCGCACTATATATTCAGTTGAAGGAAAGGGGCCTATACATTTACCACTAGAATTTGTCTCGACGGAAAGCGACGCTTATAAACTCGAATTCCCTGGCATATCTTTCCAGAATGAAGTTGGTCGGATCTTTGTAGACGTCAACGCGTTGTTTCGATGGAAATGGAAATTCCGACGCGCAGACGGTCACGATTCAGACTGTATTCCTGAGTCGGACCGGGAAAGCGACAACGAGTTTTCCTCGGACGCTGAGGGGGAAACAAATGCATCAGATCGAGAGTCAGACGCATCTTTGGGAGATTTAGAGATTTTTGGCTTTGAGGACGAACTAGTAACCGATACGGACGAGAGTGAAGTCGAAGAAGAAGACGATGAAGACGATGGACATGGAATGCTCTTCATTTTGTTTGGAGATACATGATTGTCAACAACTTCTATCATTTGCCAACTCTCATAACTAATTAGACAAGTAGTCAC
>JABAJV010008663.1:17861-31403 GCA_018854895.1 Tricholoma furcatifolium
GTTGCCAGATTACACAGACCTCTATGAATACTCTTTCTGGATAAACTTAGCAATCGTCATCAGCTGGATGTTGGATGTTCCCTCATAAATTGTCCCGATCTTCGCATCTCGCCAGAATTTCTCAATCCCTGTTTCGCGGGTATAACCCACCCCACCTGCCCACTCGATGGCGGAACCAGTCACACGCTGAGCTACCTGGCTAGCCCAGTACTTCGCCATCGCAGCCTCCTTCGTAAATGGACGGCCTTCCTCCTTCAGCCGCGCGGCGTTGTAAGTCATCAATCTAGCGGTCTCCAATTCGACCGCAGCATTGGCAATTTGGAATTGCATGCCTTGGAAGGTACCGATGGCTTGTCCAAATTGTTTGCGTTGATAGGTGTAGGGTACCACCTTATCGAATGCGCCTTGGGCAATACCAAGCATTTGGGCGGCGATACCAATGCGGCCTAGGTAGGAGGAAAAGGTTTGGCAATCATTTTAAACGTAAAGTGAGACCGGGCGTGTAGCATACCTTCATTGAGTATCTCAATTGCAATCTATGCAAGAGAGCTAATAAGTTACAGACAACCTCATGTCATGTAACGGATTCGCACCTTATATCCCTTGCCTTCGCCGCCAATGATGTTCTCTTTCGGCACTCTCACATTATCAAAATTGAGAGTACATGTCGACGACGCGCGGATTCCACACTTTTGTTCCTTCTTCATGACTTCGACGCCCATATCCTTTGTCACGACAAAGCATGTGATTCCCTTGTATCCCTTACTTGGGTCAATCTGATTTACTCATGTCAGAGATTATTCCAGTAGTAAATGAATACACAAACGTTGGCGAAAACGAGGAATATCTCTGCTTCATATGAGTTCGTGATCCACATTTTGGTGCCATTTATGATCCAGTCGTCCCCGTCTTTCGTCGCACGCGTCTGGAGGGCAAACGCATCAGAGCCCGAAGATGGCTCTGAAAGGCAGAACGAGCTCAGCTACAAAGGGATCAAGAATAAACATCTTGTATACGTTGTGAGTATTAATGCGAACCTTAGACTCTGCGAGCAGGGGTAACCACTTATTCTTCTGTTCCTCCGTGCCGTATGCACGGAATATCGTATTAACGAGCGTGTTGTGAACATCGCAGCACACTGAAACAGAGGCATCGATTTTAGAGAGCTCTTCAATGGTGATAATGGCTGAGGTGAATGAAGCTCCGGCGCCACCATGATCCTGACTCGTCTCGATGCCCATCAACTAATGAGTTCAGCGTCAGTGTAGCTCCATATGAACACTGTGGAATTATCGTTACCCCCTGCTCAAAAAGTCCCTTGATGATAGATGGGTCCATGGACTCCTTCTCATCCATTTCCCGAACCTTGGGAGCAATGACGTCCGCTGCAAAGCGTTGGACTGAAAACGTTTCGTCAGTATGTCTTCTCATGGAATATACTATAAGATACGCACCAGAGTCACGAAACATATTCTCTTCATCAGTAAAGTTGTGCAGCGAGCCGAGGGCTACATTTCCTGAACGAACAGGTTGAGAGGAGGTAAATGACCTGAATAAATGATAGGCTAGGTTAGCTTATGATGCTGGACTGGATCTGTGCTTACCGTGATGCAGTGACGAAGCGTGGCTTGGCGGTTAGCCGTAAAGAACACCTAAGGAGTGCAGAGGTCATGGTGGTTTAGAAGAGGGAACGAGAAGCGGGGGTTGCATGTCGGAGCTCGATGATGAAGTCACATGTTAATCAACGCGACAAGCCGGTTCATCCAAGACGCGTAAAGCGGGTCCTCGGAACTTCTTTCTTCATCTTGCCATGATGTCGAGGTGGTTGATCTATGTCAGGCCTTCCTACATATAATTACTGTCGTCCTCATAACTCATAACATTCTTTCTTCTGTATGAACATCTTGCAAGAGAAAGGGTCAGGACAACGCCTACAATCTATACCGAAGCGTAAGTCTTTCAAAGTCGAATGATTTAGTTTCTTGCTCGATGACCGTTCAGGGATTTTATTATTATTATTATTTCCATAACCCGCTGGGGCGACCGCCCTATGTCGGGTGCTAATCTACGGTATCGTATCTGTAGTAGTGTTCTGTCTAAAGAATGTGTCTGGTCTGTGAGTTAACGTTGATGGTAATACATCAACAGGTCATACTTCCCTGGATTATGGATAGTCCCTGCTTCGTGGAGAATGTCTCGTGAACAAGAGTGGATATCTATATTTCGAGCCTTCTGACTTCTACATCAACCCGTGGATTGTGTAGAAGTCTGGGATGATTCTATTTCTCCAAGGTTATACCTGTACATTTGATGGATGCGGGTTTAGAGCCTCAACCCCAATAGCAGAAGATGAAACTCTTCTGTGATTATTCACTCTGTACTCATCTATTTAGATTCAATCGATGTCAATCGGGTTGCCGCACAGCTTTCTTCCTCACGGAGCTCACCGGCATACCTCAAGGCCATGAAATTGGAGCTAGAATGCGCCAAGTTCTCAGTTGAAGCCGAAAAAAAGTGTATCTCCTGCTGCTTGTCTTTCTTGGTCACCTCTATCGGAAGGTGGAATATCAACAAAGTCAGAAATCGTTGCCGTTTTCGGTGTGCGTTGTCGTTGCCTTTGCACGAATTGTAGATATTTGGGTTCGACGCATAGCATCCGTATGCAATTCTCGAGCTGACAAGCTGGCTTATCGGCTGTGAGCCTTCCTCGCCAGCCTTCCGTTGCTCACCTCCATTAGATTACATGTCTTGAATCTTCTTGGCGATTTCTAATTTTCTATCGATTAACCTTCTGATCTGCTTCCTGGTGCTTATGTTCATTTGCATCTAAATCTACACGCCCCGGACCACGTCGGACCCGATATATATACTGGTGTATTTGGTGTCTTCAAACAATCCTGTCAGTGTTTATCATTCTCACCATTATAGGCGCTCAGTTTGAACATATCGCGATTGTGTGGTGACAATTCCTGAGAACTAGCTGCCATATATTTCCACAACTAGGTAGTCGTTGTGCGCTGAGCGCTGAGCACTTGCATGACCTCGTCAGGTGCCGCCAGGCCCGTGTGCCCTCGCATTTTCTGATACTCCTTGCGGCATGATTCTACTAGACTTGATGGCAGTATACCCGTACCAAGAGAATGTCTCTGAAATAGAATAGAGCACAGCTACGGTGCTCAACACGGAGCATCTACACATCGCCGCACCTGACCTGTGTACGAGACTGGCAGGTTGACAGATCTCCAATGCCTCGATCTCCAAGAAAGCAAGATCAGAGAAGTATCCGTATACAGAACAATCGTGCCAGTTTATCGTCCTTCAGATTGGTTCTGGAATGATGGGATCTAGGGTGACCTGCTTGAGATCCAAATTCAAATCTACAGTACTTGACGTTGAACTTTGACAAGATGGTTTGCGTATGACGAATGTCAAGAGCACCTGCCAGATCTCCTATTTATGGAAGCACTTCTTAGAGTGTCCGGGATTGTAATCGAATGTAAACCACATAGGAGGAAGGGAAACATTTATAAGCGCAAGACGTAGCTAGAAGTCAACAAGGGAATTAAACATTTGCTGAAGGATGTTGTGATCTGAAATAGTAGATCTCACCTAAAACAGCCCTGGAACGAGCCTATACGGAACTCGCAGTGCCCACATTTCCCACTCTTGCCCAAATTTCATCCGCAATATTTCATCCTCAGGCTTAAGACGAAGTAACAAACTAGCGATGACAGCAAATGCGATCGTTGACCATACACACAGCATAAGCTTCCCAATAATTGTTTCAAGTAGTCCACACTCCGACAGCCATGATCCTGATGCATGGAGACAATAATAAGCCAGAATCGTCATTATGAGTCCGACATAGCTCGGGTGTCGCACAAAGGCATACGGGCCGTTAATGACAAGGACATGATTCTTTCGTATAGAGAGCTCGAAAGTAAAGAGATGGCCAAGAGTGCGAAAGCTGTGGACTCGTAATATCGTTCCGCATACGCCTATGATGTTGCCCAGAATGAAATATGGGGTAACACGAATGCGTTGCGGTGACGCCTTGTTTAAAACGAGCACGTTCACAACGTGTTGCGCAAATGGGTTGGTGGGAAATTGGCTTGCGGTGATTACTAGGATTTCAATGCAGCACATTGTCCAATACATCGCCTGAAGGGTGTCAACAGAGCTCTGTGAAGGAAAAGATTTATGCTCACCCTCAATAGGCGTGATGGTCGACCAAGAGACCTCAAGAATTTCTCCCTCCAATCCGGTATGATATGATCGCTGAGGGGAGTGGGCGGATTTGGAGGAGTTGAGTTGATCCACATGTTGACTGCGTCAAGGATAAGGAAGGGTATTTTTACAAGGGTCATGGCGATTGAGGCTGGGAAGCCCTGTACTTGGCTTGTTCAACAGGAGAAATGCATATTGGGGCCTTTATATGCGAATGAGAAGGAAGACACCCGTCAGAAGGCAGGTCGAGGTCAAATTAAGCAGGTGCCAAAAGCATTGTGTGGCATCAGAAAATCATCCGTGGTAAAAAGGGGAGTGCATTTGTAGCATTTCCGATGGCTAGCACGAATAGACGTTGGTCACTTGAAGGGCTGCATATGCATAGCGGGATTTACCTGACGCCGAACAGATCTAAGATGAAACTTCCCGTTCAGAATACCCCACAAACCTCGGTGAACTCAGCTATCACCTCAGATCACCCTGCAAGTCGTGGAGAAAGGTAAGCAAATCATCACGAGCCTGCAGCCGTCGTGTGTGAGCGAAGTGAACCTTAGCAGTATACTTTAAAGTGGCGCACTCGTTGTCCCGTAACTTTCTTTAGGCCGAAGGCAGGCGGAACCCTCCGGAACGCGGAAAATTGTAAAATGGAGAGCCTGAGATTAGAAAAAGGAGTACGCTATGGCTTTGGCACGAAATGGGGAAAAAGGATCACTGGTTCGGTCTGTGTGTGATGTAATAAAGAACCGAGTTAGTTATGCCCATCAGAGCTGTGCGTTAGCAAAAACGTTTTCTTAACATCGAGCAATTACTGCATGGAACATACTTTTGTCTATCATTGTTCGAGTTACTTCGCCAGAGAGCGCTGATGAGTACTCGTCAATTACAATACAGTAAAATGCCACAAGAGTGAATATATCCTGAACGAGCGGCTGATAGTTGAATTGATAGTTGATTCAAGGCACAGTAGATTGGCAGTTGACGGCTACGTTGTCGATCCTCTCTCAACGGCCTTGCAATCAGCTCCAACTATGTCAGGCAGAAGCATCGCGTTTGCAAGCCACCGTATAAAAAGAACATCTGTCGAATAGGAGACCTAGAATTTTCCGGCGACAAGTCCAGTCAATTTATAGAACTTCTATGGATTCCGCAGGGCTGGTAAACTGTGCGTGCGTCCCGCCGTATGCAACAAGGTCCTGACAGTTGGTCCGCTTCAACTGGAAAGACACGGAGAATCGGAGCCAGACCAGTCCCGGTCACAGCCAGGTATCCAGAGAGAAGGAACAAGGAGGCGTCTCCTAAAAATGGTATTTGGAAATGATGATGCTCCGATGCCATCTGTGAGAGACCATGGCGCTAAATTTTGCATTTGCGAGTTCAGGCGCTCGAACGTATCATAAATCCATGGGTAGAGGCTGAAAATAAAGAATGCAAAGATGCCGTATAATACGGATGCGGTAGCTGAACTACTCCGATTCGATTAGCATTTTTACAGTGCTGCAAGCATGGAGAAAAAAGAGAATCCAAGGCGCTTACTGTAAGCCGCCATCTGACTTCAGTACACTGAAAACTTCATTCCAGGGAGGCACAAATCAAATGGTATGCCTTCCTCCAATCTAATATTACAGGGTGATGTGAAGCGTAACGTAGGATCATTCCCGCTGAATGAGTGCCAGGAGACCGAGACCTCCTAACAGGGCATACTTCAGTTGCGGAAAGTCGTTCTGGAAGCAAAATCAACGACTCGAGTACTCTGTGAAGTTGTATCGACTGACCATCGCAATTGTCACATATCCAACGTAGGGAAGGAACCTAAAATGAGACATGGATATTATCTAGCCGCGTACATTAACAAAACCGGAAGCAACTTACCCTTTGACCTTTCCAATGATATGTTTCTTCTCCAACCAATCTATGCCTCGATAGAGTTCTAGGTCATCGACTGCGTTGTTGTCACCTTTCGTCAACATTAGTTGCTTAGCTGACAAGCCCAATCGCTTACTGCGAACAATAAGAATCACTAGGATTATGCTTCACACAAAGAAAGCGCTTACTCCTTCTTAGTCAGAGCAAAGTCATGCGTTTCAAGAACTCGATGGACAATTGGAATGTCCTGTCCAGGAATCTTGTATACTGTAATATCGCCAGTCTGGTATCGTTCATTAGGCGGGTTGGTAAGGAAAAGAAGATCTCCGCGGTAGAATGCAGGTTCCATTGAACCACTATCAAAGATTAATTCATTCGTCGCCCAGTCGAAGCAAACAGCAGCTAAGTGACGTACCTCAACACAACAACAATCGGCGACTCAGTGTTAGTTATAAGGCCAAGGCCTTTCCATATCATCAGACCAGAGGCAATGACCGACGCAAAGTTTAGAATTTGCAAAAGGACCTTAAAGATATTTGATTAGGGACAACACTCCTTAACAGAATGAAATTAACAAACATGGCGTATGCCCAGCCTGCGAAAATTCTTGATTTCTTCGCTGAACATTTAATATGACAGCGAGGTTGAATGAAGGAGGATGTAAGGAACGGGAGACACAATCAGCAAAAGAGTTTGGCTGGGGTTGTCGATGCGAATGACGCTGCTTTGGGGGACAGCACGTGTCATGTTTATAGTTCTCGCCTGTGCCAAACAAGTTCGGTCCGCGATCAATTTGCTGCCTCGTAAGTTTTGATTCCGAAGTTCAAAGCCTTTCGTCAAATCGACAATAAGGTGGACCGATACAAAAGATCATGTCATCTTCGACAGGCAGTGCAATGACTACTGTTGCACTTGCTCTTGGCTCCAATCTGGGCGATCGGTTCTATAACATCGAACTTGCCCTTCGCTTACTTGAAGTTCCTAAAGCGAACCTGTCAATCGAGGATCTTCAGCAATGTGGCGCAGGCGCGTATGCAGCCGTTGTAGATACAAGTTTCATGTATGAAACGTCCCCTATGTACGTGACAAACCAACCCTCGTTCATCAATTGCGCATGCCTTGTGCGTCACATTTACATCTTGAAATACCAGCTAACTCAATTTTTGCTGCGATCCACATAGATCGAGACCAATATTCCACCGGTTATTCTTCTCCGCTTGCTCAAAAACATAGAGTCGACCGTTGGACGCGTTCCCTCTGTTCGAAATGGCCCTCGAGCTCTTGACCTTGATATTATTCTATATGGCACTGAGGCGATAGACACACGATCTCCTAACGAGCGAGATCCTTTTGAAAACCTGACAGGGCACCTTGTAGTACCTCATCCACGGTTAGCTGAGCGAGAATTTGTACTGCGGCCTTTGAACGAGTGTGTTTCTTATTTACCTCTATTCTTAATTCTAACATGTCGTCCTGCAGTATGATTCCCAGCTTTGTACACCCATCTTTACAAAGATCCGTTGAACAGCTTCTTCACTCACTAATAGAAGAAGACCCTTCTATGAGACGTGTTGTTCCTTTCCCGCGATATCCCATTCCAAAGGATCACACATGGCTCTATCCTAACTTACCAGTCATTCCCCCAACCCTCACTCACTGGACCTACCCTATAGCCGAAAGAAAAACCTTGAAATCATCTGCAAAGCGCAAAACGCATCTCATGTCAACCCTCAACGCCACCCCAGATTCCTTTTCCGACGGCGCAACCCATAACACCTTGGAGACAGCCATGGCATATGCCCGAGAATCTGTGGATGCTGGTGCCTCTATCATTGACATAGGCGGGTACTCAACAAAACCTGGAGCTGCCTTTGTCTCGACTGAAGAAGAGACCAATCGGATAGTCCCCATCGTTGCTGCCATCCGAAGTCTAGGCAATGACGCGTCTGAGCTGGATCGCCACCTGAGGGAGATCCTCATTAGTATCGACACTTTCCGATGGGATGTTGCACAAGCGTCTATAAAGGCAGGGGCCAACTGCATAAATGATGTGTACGCGTTTACAGGTCGCGAGGACGTATGGCCGCTCGCAGACCCTGCAGCAGTGCAGCATGCTGAAGATTCCATGGCAGGTATGAAGCGTATTGCACGGGAATATGCCGTTCCGGTTGTCCTGATGCATTCACGTGGGGATGCTGGTCAAAACAAGGACTACGACCAGTATGGCACCAGCCCAGGTGCGGTCATTCGTGGGGTTCAGGAAGAACTTGGAGAGAAGGTCGAGCGTGTTATCAAGGGACGTGGAGGCATGCGTCGATGGATGGTCATTATTGACCCTGGTGTTGGGTTTAGCAAGAGTGTCGAAGGCAATTTGGAAGTTTTGAGGGATGGTGCAAGTATTGTAGCAGATGTCGAAATTAATGGAAGTTCGTAATTTTCTTTGGCTTGTCTGCATTGTAATATCTGACCTCGTTTCCAGAACGCAATCCTCTCCGAGGTTACGCACAGTTGGTGGGAACCTCACGCAAGTCGTTCCTTGGGGCAATTCTCGCGCAGGGAGAAAGGGGCCGCGAAACTAAACCGAAGGAACGTGTGTGGGCGACTGCAACAGGTGTTGTATGTGCGGTCCAACAAGGGGCTCTTGTCGTTCGTGTTCATGACACGAAACAGATGGCTGATGCTGTCGCTATTGCTGATGAACTGTGGAGGTAACCCTTGATATAGTATAAGAAAGGGCAAACTTTGTCCATCATTTCAGGTGAAAAGGCTAAGATACAAACGAGCAAATTTAACAATCGGCTTCGTAGGAGGGGTATAGATGTCGCATAGATAGGATACAAGTACATCACACGTACAACAAAAATGAATTATAATAACCACTATCCACAAGCAAATGCCCAATCCGTTGTCATTCGCATTTGCCTTGTGCCCCCCTAAATTCGGGAGTTTTTGATTAACCATCCAAAAGATGATGAGATTAGAGAGCAAATGAGCGAGACCACTAGTGGAGGTCAGTTTTGGGTAATTCTAACAATCGAGAAAGAGGAACATACAATATGCGTGCTTCAGACCTAAAACATAACAAGAAACTACGATCTCCCGTATGCGACCTTCAAGATGGGCAATGTAGCCAGTGTCAGACATGACACGTTTGATCACCTATAGCAATGGTTCTCGTCAGGCATAAAAATGGTGATCAAGTAGCGTATAATTTACCTCTTCAGTGCCTGGTCCATGTAAATTATGTTGAAGCTGGCGCTGGAACTCGACGCCTAAAACTGCATTGGATGTTGTAACTCCGATCGTTATACCGAAATTGAATAGCAGCATAAATCCAGAAGTCGCCATAGCCACCTCTTCAGGCGGCAGCAGAGCAGTCATGGCCACAAATGACGCAGCAGCGGAAATCCCGGTACCCATACCGCCAGGTATGATGTACATAGACTCCCAAAACCCTGTATTTCCGTTCCAGCGCAGATAGAGCAATGAGTATGCGACAGACGCAACTAAGCCTGCGAGGATGAGCAGTATTTTGTAGTAACCGGTGCGCTTGATAAAAATGCCAGCTAACATCGCACCCACAGTGTTACCGACTACAGCAGGTACGAGATGACTGCCAGCAACAGCGGTGGACACTCTTTGAGTGACTTGAAAGTATAATGGAATGGAGAACATCATGGCAACCTGGGCTGAAACTTGCAGCGTCCCGATGATATAGCTAGTAGACACATTGGTACGACGGAGGATGCGCAGATCGAAGATAGGTTGCTGGGCAATATAGGCTTCCACAACCACAAAGGCGACGAACAACGCAACCCCACCGCCGCCCATAAGCAGTGCCCACCATGAGCGCCATGGGAAGGTCTTGCCGCCCTGATCTAAGAGCGTAATAATAGATATCATGGCCGTCCCCAGAAGGCCGGATCCCAGGAGGTCAACCTGGCGGAGTTTGGATGCGTGACCCTCTGACACAGAATCTCCAGGCGTAACTAGTCCGGGTAGGAGTTTGAAGACGACCAAAAGGGCAGCCAAGGCTACAAGTGGAGCCTGAAGGATAAAGGACCTAGATGAATTCAGCCACAAATTCATGCAAGGATGATAGCTGAACCTACCATCTCCATCCGATCGTGTCGGTGAGCCAACCTCCCAACGGCCCTCCGACACCACGGCCGAGTGTCATAGAGATATTCACATATGCTCTCCAGATTGCAACGTCGCGCTTAGGAACAATGTCTGAAGAGGCCTTTGTATATAAGCCTAAACGAAGATAAAACATGAAACTTACCAGTGATGATCACCGAGCCGACAGTCATGATACCAGCGCCTCCCATCCCACTGACGGCACGACCGAGAACTACTATCCACATCTGCGACCCAATGCCACTGACATATGCATTCAGCATTGTATCTCAATGCAGGGATTTGATTTGAACGTACCAGATTATGCATCCCAGGGCAAAAAGGAAATATGCAACTAGAAGGAGAGGCTTGCGACCATATATATCGCTCAATTTCCCATACTGTGCAACCGTCAGAACAACTCTGTATGCGTCAATGGCTTCAGCTCCTCACCATGGGCTGCACTGCACATACACCTAGCGTGTATCCAGTTGACAGCCAACTCGCATCACGTAGTCGATTGAATTCAGAGGAGATGTGACCTGTTGCAGCCATAACCAGCGTAGAGTCAGCATTCGCAATAAACTCCCCTGTGAAGCGTCATTAGATCACTGTTAATCTGCTAGAAATTGTGTTTCGTACCAAGCAAAAGGACAGCAATGATGCTTTCTACTCCTGCCAACGCCTTGGTTTTGAATTCAGGTTCTTGAAGCAACGGTGTTTCTTCATCCTGCGCGCTGCTGTGTCCATCGAGGATAGCCTGAGGCTTGGCGGACCCGTTCTCGCTCATTGTCGAGTTTACGAGAAGAGTTGTGATGTGCCGTCTGTGTGGAATTTCTTTTCTACGCCAAACAGAAGCCGCCTGATGAGCCCCATCCAGCGAGTGCTTGTGATTAAAGAGGATATTCTGATGAGCTCATTGCGTTATCACTTCGATATGCTAGGAACCCGTTGGCGTAGTTCAGGACCAGGACATTTCAGCTTGGAATGTCCTCATCACAATCGCAAAGCACGTCATGTTTGGCGACGCGCTCACATTGACGTGTGGCCTGGATGGCATCATCGCGTCTAAGCGAGATCTCACTCTCATTCTCCCACACGCGACACATTTGAGGATGCCATAAGATCTAAACACTTCCGACCCTTCGGTCGCTCATCCACCTTGCTGCTGTCATGAAATTTATCGCCGCTATCGCTAGCTTGGTTGCGGTTGCAGAGGGAGTCGCAGTGGCCGGAGCGGATGTCCAGTCTGTCCTGCAATCTATCCTGAGGCCCAGCACGATACAAGCACCTCGTCGACAGCCTAATATCCTTTTTATTATCACGGATGATCAGGACCTCGAACTGGATTCACTTTCTTATACCCCTCTGACTTCGAAGCATCTCCGGGACAAAGGCACCTTTTTCCGCAACCACTTTGTCACAACCGCGGTGTGCTGTCCTTCGCGAGTCAGCTTATGGACGGGGCGACAGGCCCATAATACCAACGTAACGGATGTTAGCCCACCGTATGGTGAGTGATAGCTAAGCATTGCAGGAGGTTCGAGACTAATGTCATTCCAGGCGGATATCCCAAGTTCGTCAGCGGCGGGTTTAACGACAACTTCCTGCCAGTTTGGCTCCAGGAGGCTGGCTACGACACCTATTATACTGGAAAACTCTTCAATGCCCATACGGTGGAGAATTATCGCAGTCCCTTCGTGAACGGGTTCAATGGCTCCGATTTCTTGCTGGATCCATACACGTACTCCTACCTCAACGCCACCTATCAGCGCAACAGAGACCCTCCAATCAGCTATGAGGGACAGCACACGATCGATGTAATGACGGGGAAAGCACTGGGACTCCTGGACGATGCGCTGAAGAGAGATCGACCTTTCTTCCTGGCGGTAGCCCCCATAGCTCCTCACTCTGACGTTGATCCAAGTGGCATAGTGGACGGGAAGAAGATCATCATGTCAGCTCCTATTCCTTTGGAGCGTCATCAGCATCTGTTCAAGGACGTTAGAGTGCCCCGTACAAAGCACTTCAATCCAGACGAAGTAAGCATAAAACATATCCAAGCCTTAGATATCTCTAACAAACCATCAGCCTAGTGGAGTTAGCTGGATTCGGGATATCCCACAACAGAATCAGTCTGTGGTCGACTATGGCGACCATTTCTACCGATCTCGCCTGCGCGCTTTACAGGGTGTGGATGAGCTGGTGGATTCGCTTGTCACTCGTCTCGAACAGAACAACGAACTCGACAACACTTATATCTTTTACACGTCGGACAACGGATTCCACATAGGTCAGCACCGGTTACCGCCTGGGAAGACATGTGGTTTTGAGGAGGACATTCGCGTTCCTCTCTTAGTTCGTGGGCCTGGAGTGCTTGAGGGACATGTCCAAAATGCCGTGACCACCCACATCGATTTGGCGCCAACAATCTTCCATTTGGCTGGGATTCCTGCGCGCCAGGATTTCGATGGAACTGCAATTCCACTGGCGCCCGACTTCGCTGGAGCACGACATGAGCATGTGACGGTAGAATACTGGGGCTTTGGGTTTGGGGAAGGAACTTTCGGTGGTGTCGGTGAGTCCCAAAATAAGATATACAAGTTTGACGCTGAAGATTACTGGTGCAGGACCTGGGGGCTTGCCTATGTTACCGAACAATACCTATAAGTCAGTTCGCCTACTGGGTGAAGGCTACAACTTGTACTATTCGGTTTGGTGCAACAACGAACATGAACTATACGACCTTTCTGTGAGTACCGATCTTTCGAGTCGTAAGCAAGAATATCATTAACCATTGGTCGGACAGACGGATCCGTATCAACTGCACAACTTGTATCCAGCAGCCGATTCCAGTTCCAGTGAAGAGGAGCCTCGCATCCTTGGACGCAGTCTGTCACAAGCCATTGCACGTATTGATGCCCTTCTTCTGGTGCTGAAGTCATGCCAAGGAGTTACTTGTATCGAACCATGGAACGTCCTCCAGCCCGAGGGCACTGTTCGAAGTCTTCGGGACGCTCTGGATGTCCGATATGATCGCTTTTATGGCGCACAACCTCAGGTATCATTCGATTGGTGTGCACCAGGGTATATTATCGAGGCAGAAGGGCCTCAGGTGCCTCTGACGAGTCGGTATGGTTCGTCCTGGGATATTTGGGTGTAGCTAGGGATGTTATAAACAAAACATGAGTTAATTAGGACGCTGTAAAATCTAGACAATACTATGGGTTACGGTTGGGTTACGGTGCAGTCGACACCCCCCTAGTCGACACGTCACAAGGAGTCACATCAATCAAGGCCTGGCTTCACACTCCGACAGCTCTGCCGCAACGC
>JABAJV010008664.1:0-31310 GCA_018854895.1 Tricholoma furcatifolium
ACTGTTAAAAGTTCAAAATATGTGACGTTAATCTGTTGGAAGAGTAACGGCACACGGAAAGATGAGGGTCTCGCGGACAGAACTAGCGTAAGTCCTGGTATTGCGAGAAAGCCAGAGTAACAAATACAAGAGTTCTACCTTATATATGATATCAAAGTGTGACGGTTGTGACTGATAAATAACATATGCGATCTAACCGCTACAGACCGGCTCGGCATAGAGAAGCCGAAAAGGTGTCTAGCGCGATCACAAATTGACAACATTCTTGTTGCCGATTTGCCCAACAACAATCGTCGCTGGAGTCTGTGGGCTCATCCATGCTGGTATACGACGGCCAGCAGGATGCCCACAGTGAAACTAGTAGTAATTGGTGCTTCAGGCGTCGGTAAAACCAGTGTACGAGGCAAGGTGGGTGTTTTCTTGCATAGATAATTCGCAATTCAATTTTTCGTCCCAGTACATCTCTGGACAGTTCTCAAACGGCTACAGGGCTACTATTGGGGCCGATTTCATTGCAAAAACGTTGCCTCATCCAAGTAAACCATCAGAGTCAGTAGTACTCCAGATATGGGTGTGTCTATGCCATTGTAATGACATCTATATGCTCAACATTTTGTACAGGATACGGCTGGCCAGGAAAGATTTTCTAGTCTTTCAAGCGCCTTCTTTCGCGGTGCTGACGCTGCCCTTCTCATGTTCGACGTCAACTCCCCATCAACCATGACTGCCCTGAAAAAGTGGTGGGCGGAATTCCGTGAACGCGCGCCACTGGCAGATGAAGATATGGAAGACTTTTGCTGTGTAGTTGTTGGGAATAAAATGGACCTGTCTGGTGGGGATGAACGCGTTACAGAGGCTGAAGTGAAGGCTTTTTTGACGGAGCTCGTGCCCCCAACCCCGGGTTCGCCCACGCCTTCATGGGACGCACCGGAGCTCGCCGTCGAGCCACCTCCCGACGAAGAGCCTTTAGCGTCGTCCCGAGCGACAATTCGACCACCAACAGGAGTTCCATCGAACTCCATCGCTATCTCCTCTACCGGACGCCCGTCATCCTCGCGCTCACACTCGCCGAAACACCCGCTCTCAAAATCCCGCTCGCGTTCTTCGTCACATTTCTACACTGGAACGATGACAACGACGCATACAACCCTTACCATTTACCACACGCCGTCCTCATCCCTATTCGACGTCTTTCAGTCGGCACGAAGCTCGCCTGAACCCTGGTCTTCCCCACCTCTATCCCTCTCCTCATCCCCTCGCGGTCGGCGTATATCGACCGTCTCTACCTCCCCGAGCACAAGCTCCACTTCCGGAAGTAGCGCACCAACCATCACGCCCAGCCTCTTTGCGCGTGAGCTCGAGTTGGAGCATACTTCGTCGAACACAAGCGTACCTCCCCTTGACCAATCGGAAGAGAGCTACGACCCGTCTGCGCCATTTCCGCCCCCACTCGCTCGAGGCCCCAAGCTTTTTTTCACCTCTGCCAAAACGGGGCTGGGCGTTCAGGAGGTGTTTGAATATATTACAAGGAGAGTGGTGAGACGGTGGGAGTACGAGGAGCGGCTGGAGGCGAGGAGGATGCATGTTCGGGAATGGGATACGAGTGACGATGGGAGGACTGTTCATCTGGATAGTGGAAGTGGGATTGGGAGACGAGCAAGAGGCGCATGTTGTGGGTCGTGACGCATTGTTGCGTTGTTGTATCGATTATAAGGTGGTCCTCTTTGCCGTTCTCTAACTCCAGAGGCACACCCATCCGTTCTTTACTGTTTTTATTCTTTATTTCAACTTGGAACATCAAAAGACAGAGTCTTCCGACTGGAAGCTGCACATTCGCTTACCACCAAGGTCAAACTTCTTCAGTGTATTTTACTATAATGTGATTCTCTTATGATCGTTTTTAGATCGATCTTCACCCTAGCCAATACTGCTTTGCTGCACGTTTACAATCCAATGGTGTTTCGTACTTGGTGACAAGAATCTGCTGACTACCTCACGAAGCGACTTCAACCGAGTTACTGGGCCAGGTGTTTAGAAGAATGCAACAGGGCAGCTCGTTTAAAATCTTACATCCCGCTACTTTACACCAATGCTCTTTAAGGGGAAAAGCGACGTTGATACTGATACACCGCTGGAAGACGTTCCCAACAGTTTCGATAACTTGTCGATTCGGTGGTCTCCGTGCAGCTACCAGTCTCAGCATTCCCGATAAGTATGACGCATCAATCCTTCGCAGCCTATGAAATGAATCAGGTATTCCATGAAAGGTGACAGATCGACGCCCACTGTCGGTATCAAAGTGTATGAACGACTTCCGTCTAAACACTCCTGCTAGGTTTTCCAAACGGTTGAACGAGATGGTCCTAGATCGGATATCAGAGGTTACCAGTGGAAGTCCGTAAGGGGCACCTAACTTTTCCAGTGCCAAAAGATTTTCCAGTTCACTCCAGTGCATGTCAGTGCGAACTCGGTACTTTGATATTTTGACCGTTCTTGGTTTCTGCATGCACTGGAATCTCACCCATCGTGCAATGGAATCTCACCCATCGTGCACTGGAATCTCACCCATCGTGCACTGGAATACACTGGACTGCACTGGACTAAGTGAACTGGAAAAACTTCTGGCCCTGGAAAAACTGTAGGCCCTAGATTATCTTATCAGGATTTCCAAACTGTCTATCCATCCACGTCCACCCACGGACGTCACGCTCTATGTCAGAGCTGCGTTTCATACCCTTTGCGAGTATACATTACTCCTGCAAGTCTTTGATCGATTTAATTTCGATGAGCGCAACGATGGGAACTTTTTCAGTCAATGCTATACCCTTACGGACTGCTTCATTGATGATTTTGAATTCATCATTGTACTACTAGCGTGAGTGGGATCCTGATTTAAAAACCTCGGGTGACTTACATCCTGGTAGATGCCGCCAAAATTGTTAAGTATTCAGTATGACCCCGGAAGAGCGTTCCGTGCGCTCCAAATTGTTGGATCTTCTATGTGGGGAAATCTACAGCTCTATATCCCTATTTTTCTTCTGTATGGTGTGTTCTATTGACCTGGCCCACATCGAAGTTGCTGATTTGTTTCTGGCGTATAGGATTCTTTGGTCCACTTACTGTCGCGACCATACACAATCTCGTCATGTAACTTGTCTCTTACTAACCTGATCCCAAACTCACGCGATTTCAAAGGCGTCGTGGCTCACCCTCGCACAGAACCAAGGCCACAGTTGGTGTGATCCTCTTTAGCTTCCTCACGTCGACAGCTGTGATGATATCGTCGATGGCAACGGTCCTTGGTCCTCCTGCTGTGTTCGTTTGGGTGGTTGTTGATACCCCGCTCGAGGATGTTCTTAACAATATGAATGCCTTCTTAATCCCATGGTCTCAGTGCCTACGCTGGCTCTCAGCATATCCGGTATGTTACTCAACCCACCAGTGTTTTCAATAAATAACCTCTCAGCCTATCTTTAATGACGCGCTTATCATCTGGCGAGCATGGGTCATCTTCTCAGGTAGGCGCCGGGCTAAATATGTTATGATTGCCACATGGATGCTGACTGCTGGTATGTGCACATCTTGAACTCGAAACGATAACTTATCACTTCAATCTTAAGCAACAATTATATCGAGTCTCATTGTTGATTCGGATTCTGTCCTTTCCCCCTCTGGTCCTATCCCTGAGTTATTCACCATCTCCACCACTCTAGTGGCAGCGTCAGGTGGTCTGAGCTTTGCTACGAATCTCCTTGCCACTGGGATAATCGCCTACATCCTTCGGTCTGATCATATTTAATTACATTTGATAGCACACTCTCATAGTCTAGTATTTATAGGGGGCATTTGAAGCTCATTAAAGGCCACAAAGCTAAACATGGCCTCAAGGACGGATTCCAAGTTTGGCGAGTTCTTATGTTGTTGATGGACACAGGTTTCATTTATTGCGGCCTTCAGGTTTGTCTCCTTTCCCATTTTCCCGTAAGCGGTATCGTTGACTGAAATTGGCGTCGGTCCCAGCTCGTTGACTTCATAACGGCCTTAAGCCTTAACTACAGCTTCAAATTCTAGCGTCACAACTTTTGTTCGAGACGTTTTGATCTTCGATGATTCATATATCATGATCTCGGTTCGTTTATGCGCGAAGCGCGTTTGTTTCCATTATACTTACCTCGCATCTTGCATCTGTCGTTAGACATTCTGTCCGACACTTGTAACTTACTTGGTCGACGACCTCTCGTCAGCAGCCGGGATCCACGAGGCTGCCACTGCAATTTATGAGTCCGAGCAGCCAGATATAGGCGCTGAAGTTTAGGAGCCTGGGCCTTCGCTTGCAGTGTATGATTCGTGAGACTGCTTTCAACCGTATTTCATCCCATTAACGACGAATGAAGGACACCAACATTCTATAGATACTAAAGACCAGCTGTACATGAAGTTGATGTTGTCTTTATACGCTGGATGTCTTGACATCATCCATACATTATATCGTTCTTGTTTCTCTCATTATATCCTAAATGTACGTTCATGGCTGATTTCTCATCCTTACTATTAAGCTGAGCCGGAGTCGGGGAGTCGTACGCACAACCGCTTTCGACTTTGAACTGCACCTTTGCAGGAGAGTCGCTCATCGATCCCTCAGGGCTGTTAAGCGCTGAGCTTTGATTATATATATGGACAGAAATAGAAAGATATCAGTTCATCAGAGACAAGTGTGAGCATCGTTGTTTGTGCACATCTGTCTTCCACTGACAGATTTGAGCTATGTATTGCGCCTGTGCACTTCAACGCTCATGCATTCAGCATCTCATGTCATTGGAAGTGAAGTTCAAGTATTGAAGACCTGCGATAATTCATTCGAGAATACTAAGTGGCGAGCGCCGAGGAACCACATATTGACAATCATATTATCTGATTTGAAGATTCTCATGTACGGCTTTCACTTGGCAGGTACACGCAAAGTTTGACACAACATCATATGATATGGGACTATAATATCCCAAATCTAATCTTTGACATTGACGGTGCGTGATCCACCGATTTAGAAGTTTTCCTATTCGCTGAAACAGAGGACTGTAGGATAAATTTGTTGGCGTGGAAGTCGTTTCATCCGAGTCCCCTTTGTCAAGACATCAACTCTCGCAAGACTGCTCTTTTTTGCAAAGACTGGTATCAGCTATGGGAAACAACCTTCAGAGAATGTTTTGGATCTCTCAGATTGCTTGTTTGATAAATTCTAAATTCATCATTGTTATGGACGTATAAGACTGGCGGATTCACCCACTAGTAGACTGTCCAAAATCATCTCAAAAGTATTCACTGTCATGACTCCGGAAGACCGTTCTATGCTCCAAGTCGTCGGGACTTCGCTCTGGAAAAATTTACAGGAATATATTCCCATTTTCCTGTTGTATGGTAAATGTTCTTAGGAAAACTACAAGAGTCGTTGATCATTTACTAGCTGACAATATAGGGCTCTTTGCGCCTCTTACTATCATAACCATACACAATCTCGTCATGTACGATTGTTGCTTTTTCCTCATCGCTACTCATTCAACTTTCATCATAGGCATCGTGGCTTATCGTCAACGAGCACGAAGGCTACAGTTGGTGTGATCGTCTTCAGTTTCCTTGCGGCGACAGGTCAGATGATTGCCACGATCGCAACAGTGCTGGGTCCTTTGGTCGTCTTTAAGCGTGAAATCATCGGAACTCCGCTGGAAGAAGTTCTGAACGATATGAATAACTTCCTAACTCCTTGGACTTCGGGCAGTTTTTGGCTATCAGGGCTTCCAGTCTGTCCGTTCATTATGAATTTCAACTTGTAATGACCTTTTTTTTCAGCTTGCCGTTAATGACGCACTCATCATTTGGCGATCATGGGTAATTTTTTCTGGCAGGCGCTGGGCAAAATGCATTTTGGCCGCCACATGGATGATGACTGCTGGTATGTATATGTATTATGCGTCGAACTTATACTTATGTCCCTCAATCTCAAGGAACAATGCTATCGAGTTTAATTCTAGATACACTCTCATCCGATGTCATTATTCCTCCCTCTGGCATCTTACCTTCGCTGCTCATCATTTCGAGTGATTTTGCATTAGCATCAATCGGTCTAAGCTTTGCTACAAATTTCCTTGCTACCGCGTTCATTGCCTACATCCTTCGGTTCGTTTATCTTTTGATTTCGTTTGATCGCCTTTTTCATAACTCTTGTGTCATCAAGGGGGCACTTGAAACTCCTTCAGATATCGGAATCTGATCTCAAAGTCAGAAAGTTTCGAGTTTGGCGAGTACTCGTCTTACTGGTGGACACGGGTTTTGTTTACTGTTGCCTTCAGGTTTGCCCTCCGTCGTATTCTCCCAGGAAGTGCCCGACTCTAACATTCTGGCTATCATTCCCAGCTCATTGATTTCATAATATCCTTCGTTCCCGCTAGCATCAATTCGTCATTGCAGCTACGCCTTGCGATCTTCGATGACGTGTACTTCATGATCTCAGTTTGTTCATTATGCGCACAGGCCCTCTATTTGATCATAATCATTTTCCTTTAGGGATTCTACCCGACACTCGTAACCTATTTGGTTCATGAACTGTCCCCAACGGTTGAGATCCATGAAGCTGCAACTGCCGTTTATGAATCTCAGCAGCGAGAGGCAGAAATTAGGGTTTAGGACAGGCCGTATTGTGTTTCCAATCCATGTTTCCATTTCATTTATATAGGTGCGATCAGATCCTGATAGATAAGATAATGATTAAATATCAGCTCCGACGTTACTCAAAAGTACTCAACGGCGTTCTCTCTTTGATGCAAATTTGATATCTTATAGTTGGCGCGAGGCTTACTTGAACTCTGGATTTCTCAACCTTCGTCGACATCTCTCTCCTCAACGCCGCGGATAGCGTATATTGACCATCTCTACTCCCAAAGCACACGTTCTACTTCAGGAACTAGCGCACGCACCATCAATGCTTCACCCCCAGTCTCTTCGCGCGTGAGCGCTACCTGGAGCATACTTCATAACCAAGGGTACACATCGAAACGATGCGTCTGCGCAATTTCCAGCTCAACTTGTTCGAGGCCATAGACTTTTTCACGTCTGCTAAATCAGGGCTAGGCATTCTGCAGTTGTATGAATGGTGAGATGTAGAGGTATGAGGAGCGGTTGGAAGGAAGAAGGATGTACGTTGCGAAATGAGACAAGAGTGAGGATGGAATGACTGTTCATCTGGATAGTACGATCGGGAGGCGTGCAAGAGGGGCGTCTAGGGGTTTCCGTTTTGGGATATCGATTATAGGGGGACCCCGTTTGCCTCCCTCTATCGACGAAAGCATTGTGACATAAAGCTCCACATTGGCTTGCTTCCAAGGTCAATTTAGTTCATTTTATGCCATCCTCAAATGTCGATTTTAGATTGTCGTCCTTAAGTTTATCTTGGAACAGATTGTGAAATTTCTCACTCTTGAATTCGGAATTCTACCAACCTGGTTGCTTTCAGTATATTTGCTCTACATGTTACCGAAACCATCTTCCGCCATCTCTGTGCCAACTCCTGTTTTCTTCTTGATACTCTCGCGTCGTGCTTCAAGCATGCTTTCATGTTTATTTCGTCTTCATACTCTACCCTTGACATTATTTCTGAGCCTTATTATTCTCATTGTGCGTACATTCATAACTGATTTCTCATCCTTCTAGTCAGCTGAACCGTCGGGGATTTGTACGCAGGTTTTTTTTTCAAAGTCGAACTGCTCTTTTGAGGCATAACCGCGCTCGCTGAGCCATTCAGTCGAGCTTCTATAGAACCGCGTACATTGATGGAGATTGGCTGATACATGCTGTGATGGAATTAATTTCATCAGAGCCGAGGGTGGACATCGTCGTTTGTGCGCATCTATCTTTCGCTGACAGACTCCGGCGTGTGCCCTTCAATGCTCCTTGAATAATCCAGCACCTCATATCGCCAAGGTGATTTCCAAATGTTCGGCAGAGATGTAAATCGTGACCATCCCTATTCCTAACTAGCAAAGGCTAGAGCAACCCCAAACAGCGATCATGACCTTGCTTTACAGTATGTACTTCAGGATTTCCAGTTGTCACATGGCAGACACACGTTTGACACAACATCCATCCAAAGATGATATCGGACTACGATGTCCCTTCAGAAAGCTAATTCTCGACGTTGACAGTGATTCATTCACACATTTAGGAGCGTTCGTATGTGTTGGATTGGAAACTGTAGGAAATCTTTTGATGCGGAGGGTTTGAGCCCCTTTGCCAATACGTCAAATGCTGCAAGCTGTTCACTTCTGAAGGGCTGTCATCATTTATGGGTAACGCCCTGCAGGAAGTGCTTCCAGACTGTAACTATGATGTTATCTAAACTCCTCTCTTTGCCGTGGTAGTATAAGACTCGCCAAAATTACCTTGAAGTGAAGATTGGTTGAAGATCCTCAATATCGATTCACAATGACTCCGGAAGAGCGCTATATGCTCCAAGTTGCTGGATCTTCTCTCTGGAAAAATCTACAATCTACTGTTGCTGATCTCTTACCCTATGGTACATATTCCTCTTAGACCTTACAAGACTTTCTGATCACTTACCGTACCAACGTTATGTAGCAATCCTTGCTCCAATTACGGTCCTGACCTTGCACAACATTATCACGTATGCTTCCCTCTACTGCTCTCATCCACATTCTGACGACTTTACAGCCACCGTGGCTTATCTTCAAACGGAGCTAAGGCCACAGTTGGTGTTATCTTGTTCAGTTTCCTCGCGGTAACAGCTTTTATAATTACATCGCTTGCGTCAATCCTCGGACCTCTTACTGTCTTTACGCGAGACGTTGTAAATACACCATTGGAAAATGTTCTCAACAATATGGATGATTTCATGAGTCCGTGGTCTTCAGGTGGCCGCTGGCTCTCGTCACTCCCGGTATGCCCCTTTAATCGACTTAGCTTGCGACACATAATGACGCTTCCGAGCCTATCGTTAATGACGCACTTATCATTTGGCGAGCATGGGTAATTCTTTCTGGAAAGCGTTGGTCGAAATACATTTTGGTTGCTGCATGGGTGATGACTACCGGTGAGTATATACTTTGAGCGCTCAAAGGTTTAGTTATGACTTGACTCTTACTTCCTAAGGAACAATTTTATCAAGTCTAATCCTCGATTCAGAGGCCATCACTTCCCCTACTGGCAACGTCCCTGTCTCAGTCAACATTGCCAATGCTTTATCGTCATCATCAACAGGCCTGAGCTTCGCTACGAATTTCCTTGCTACTGCGTTCATTGCCTACATCCTTCGGTTTGATAACCGTTTCTTTTCATAGGCTTTCTTACAATGTCATTTAGGGGACACTTGAAACTTATTAGAAACCGCAATTCCGAGCGGGGCGTAGAGGATGGATTTCAGGTTTGGCGATTCCTTACGTTGCTTGTGGACACAGGTTCTGTTTACTGCGCCCTTCAGGTTTGGCTTTTCTGTCGTTCCCAAAGGCGGTGCCGACTGACATTTGTCTCGTTCCTAGTTGACTGACTTCATAATAATACTACTTCCAACTAACGACACCACATCCTTTTATCAAAACATAAACATATTCAACGATGTGTACCTCCTCATCTCGGTTCGTGTATTATGCAAGCCGCCACATTCGATTTGATATACTCATATTGCATCTCGAATGTACTCTTAGGCGTTCTATCCGACGATTGTAACATATATAGTCCATGAGCTGTCGTCAGCGGCCGGAGTCCACGAAACCGCAACTGCAATTTATCGTTCTGAACAACGAGAAAGAGCCGCTAACGCTTAGGACTCCACGCTTATCGCTTCCATGTATCAGTTCGCATATGTATAGTTGGTGACTGGTCCGACATAATCTCAATATCACTTGACGGCATTAATATCTCTTGGTGGCGAAGAATAACGCAACGGCACAGCCTGCTATTCAAAATGGTTATACCATCCTCTACTTTACACCCACATTTCCAGAGAAATGCGGCGTCATTTCGCGTTCAACACAGCCATCTTCCCCGGTATAGTAAGGGGCAGCCTTCACGAGCATGCGACACCGCTGAGGCTTCTCTGAAAACCTTCTGGCAACCACAGAGATAGACTGGAGGATTTTGAGCACCAGTCGTGGGCGCTGGGGATCGAGGCGCCGGTCGCACAGGCGCCCTGGTGGAAGGTGCGTGCGTGCTCGACTGGCCACCTGGACTCCTCCTTGGGTTCCGGTTACGTGTTTGACCTTGACTTTGATTTTGTAATTGGGGCTCGGGGCTGGACGTAGGAGTCGGAGGGGTGATGAATACGAGGATATACTTTTGAGTCTTTGAGTTCTGGCTCATCGAGGCGACTATCGTTGTCGATGGGGTACTCTCAGTACCAGTGTATATGTTCGTTCGGAGGTGACGCGGAACGTACCTAGTCTCTTGGAACACGAACAAAGTAGCTGGGGAAGCAAAAGTTTAGGTCAGGGGTGGGCGTTTATATATCCTCCAGAGGCCAGCCTGAGGCCGGAAATATTGGCTCGCAGAATGATCGGAAGTTCCCCCCCGTTGACCTACGACAGATATAAGGGCTATTGACAATCACCCGCTTTGTTCATTCGGAGACGGCAAATAGGACGTTGAGGACTGGCGTTTAAAATAGACCTTCAGGTATCTCCGTGTTACATCACAACCTGAGCATACGCTTTGACACTCCCTGAATCCCATTTCATTTCAATGCGAAAAGCCAACTTGAAAATCATACCATGCCCTATTCAGCTTAGATATAAAACCTTTGTAAGTAGTTGTGGCATAATTGAATGATCTTGATACAAGATTGGACAGTTCTAATTTCTAAACATTTGAGGGGGTTGAATATCGCCTGCAACTCAACCGCCTGCCTTAACTCGCTAGCCCAACCTGATCCGGTGCATGCATTCCCATTAAATCCACATGTTTGCGCCGCGAGCATCCAGGTACATGCTGTTAGGGCGTTGGTGCAAAGAGAGAGGTCTATTTCGTCCTCCCGCCTGAAGGGGTCTGATTCGTCGGTTTTAGATTCGGATTACGAGTCTGATTAGGGTCGAATGTAGTGTTCTGATACCCGGGCGTGGGTGGAGGAGGGGCGGTGAACCCTGGGGTGAAGGGCTTCTGTGGCTTCTGGCTCATGGTCGATGATGCGTTCTCAACTTGAAGGTAGTTTCACGGTAAGGCTTGGTTGCTCAGTCCTGTCAATATTTATTCTTTAGTTCAACGACGGCGGACGTGTGAATGAGATCGTAATTACCTGAGTAGCTGATAGAGCGGGCGAAGATGGAGTTTGTGGGGGCAGAGGTCAATGGACGAGCGAACCTTTATAGGCGTTCCGGTGCCTACACTACATTGAAGGCCAAGAACAATGACTAGATTGTCAAACTCTAATACAAGTTAGCTCGCCCGCAGGTGAATGGCAACCTACAATGGCCGTTGTCCTGAACTTGTGTTGTCATTGTAGTATCAAAAGCCACGCGTTGTTGACATGGTGTGCCGCTCTATGCCCTCTTGTTGTGACACTTTTGTCCTTTGTATAATTTGTACACGTTTTCACCTTGTTCGTTGTTCTAAATTACAACATCATCGATGTAGTTAGGCAATAATATGCACTGCTATACGGAAAAAGCGACCAGCGATAATGAAGTAGAAAGCATGTCGTTAAGCTCAAGAAAGGAAAATGAAATGAAAGGGAAGAGCACTTTCCAGTCAGTTTGGATTCGATAATAGACAACCGGGTGATAGATTGGGAATGAGGTTGAAGCCCTTTGACTAAAAATGGATTCCATCGAGTCCTGCTTGTACTCGACGAAAGTCATCGAATCATGGTATATAGGCAACGAGAGATGAAGAGGCTTTTTGGCCTTGACCTTTTTTGCGGTAACCGCTTTGGTAAACGAGGGAGGGGAGTTGGGTACCGCAAGATAGTTCACGGACGCTGGATGTGCCGAGCTGTTGGTTATGGCGGCGTCGAGATGAAGTTCTTTGATGGGGGCATGTTTGGGACGAAAATGCCTCGTGCCGGGGGAGAGACGACGAATAGATGACGTTAAACCAAATGCTCCGGCAGCGATAGATGTGTGGTTGTATAATATTACAGATGTCGTCTAGCATAGCGCCCTCTTGCTCTGGTGACCAGGAGGATGTCCCTGATCCTGAATGCGACACAACAAGGTCTATGTGATGATCTATATTGACGGAGCCCACGATCGCCCTTCTGGCGAACTCCAGACAATCTGGGGTATCGGTGAATATGACTACGCGTATCCATGGTTGGGGACACATGAACATCACGTCCCTCCATCGTCTCGAAACTGAGGCGACGGCGGTGGGGAAGACGGACGGTGTAACGAGGCTTGGATCTGGACAAAGGTCAGAGTCAATATCTGACTAGTCTGTTTCACCGATTGGGAAATCAGTGGGTGTGTCGAAATCGCAGCGACGCATCCAGGCGTAAATCTTGTTGACCTCCCTATGCTCCCAGAAAAGGATTTGAAATATCAAAAGTAGAATCTCATCTGGGAGGCTCTCAATCCCGGTAGAAGGCGATGGTGACATAAGTAAAAAAAATGGAGTACCAACTATAGCGGGGGGATGAGAAGGCGACACACAGGTGACAGTGAACAACAAAGCCGCGGTCCACCGTCTGGCAACACTGCATCAATGATTTCTTGTTGCAGAGATCAGATCTGTGGAGATAAGATGACAGTCTTGATCACGGCTCTGACGTTGCTAATCTTTTACTAGTACCACAACCCTTATGCCTCCTCGTCTCAACAAGCGCCAGCAGCGTGAGCTCGAGGAACTCTCTGCTCTCGCTGGACCTGCTACTCCTGAACAAGATCCTGAATCCTCTGATGAACAGCCGATCTCTCAGTCTCAGCATGTTGGCTTTTCTAGTCGGGTGCGCAGTCTCCTTGCATGGTTTCACAGTATCTTCATATGAACATTATGCAGTTCTTAGCATCAGAGGAACCAGAAAATGAAGAAGATGAGGAGGAAGACGATCTTCCCGTAGCAGCTACTAAATCGCGCAAGGTGCCCGGTGATTATTGCTATCATCGTCCTATTCAAAAGCTGACTATATGCACGCGAACAGAAAAAGAAAGGGAAGAAAAAGGCAGCAGAAGCCCCTCCTCCACCTCCTCAAAAGAACGAAAAGAAAGCTGCCAAACGCGCCAAAGCACAGGCGAAGAAAGCAGGAGACGTTGAACTCGAAGAGGCCCTCGCCGAACTCGGTATCCCTCCACCCGCTGCGTCAAGTCCAGCACCCTCGACCGCAGGTCCATCCACCACTGTCTACCATCCTTTCTCCAAAACGACACTCTCGTCCCTCCTCGCCGTGTCTCTATCCGATCTCGACCCAACAGTCGAAATGCGCAAATTCTTTGGCTCGAAAGTCGTTCGCTCTTCCGCTTCATCTACCTCAGGAACTGGGTCTGCGACGGGTAACAGACGTCTCGCAGCCGCGGCGCTGAAGAATAAGATGATGAACAAGTCGCATCTGACGAGACCGCAGCCGACATGGTGGTCTGCGAACCAGAGGGAGGGCCTGACTATTCGTGCTCTAGATGCGGGCGAGGTAGAGGAGAAGATGGATAAGCATGGATGGGATACGGCGTCTGAGGCGGGAAAGGACAGGGATAGAGAGCAGGAAAAATGGTATACGGTGGAATATAGCCAGAGATATAAGAGTATGACGAAATTGTTCATCCAGGCTGTGATGAGCGGACGTATGTTCCTATTATCCTTCATCTTGAGTTAGAAAGCTGACGACCTCTGTAGACCCCGATGCTCTTTGGGAAGTTCAACGCAAACTACCGTGGCACGCGGATAACCTCCTGCAGCTCGCAGAAGTTTCTCGCCATCGTGAAGGTATGCGCATTCTCTGTTCTGCTTTATGTATTCTCATCGTATTCTTGGCAGAACACGCCCAAGCAGTCGATTACACCGATCGGGCACTCTTCACTTACGAGCGTGCCTTCGTAGGAGCGTTTAACTTCACGACTGGGCTTTGCAGGCTGGACTTTGATAGAGTGGAGAATCGACCGTTCTTTTTGGCGATTCATAGACAGGTTGCGTGAGTTTCCTTTCATATATCCCTACTCTTCCGTCCCGTTTTCCTTTTCTCTGTTATATGCTTGCGTGACTCTTATCTTGTGCATGGAGCCGTAACTGACTTGCCAATTTTGACAGCGACCTGACTCGTCGCGGATGCATACGCACCGCTTTCGAATTCGCACGGCTCCTCTGGGCCCTAGACCCGCTCGCCGACCCACATGGTGCCCTCTTCCACATCGATTCCCTTGCACTCCGAGGCGGTATGCACACGTGGCTCATAGACGCCTGGAACCACTTTGACAAAATTGAGCCCCGAAGAAGTGTGATAAACCCTTCTTTACTGCCTGGATGGGCGTATGCTCGGGCGTTGGCAATCAGGATGGTGGAAGGGGTATGTCGTGGTGGCTTGCTTATACTTTTCAGACATTGACCCACTGACGCTTACTACGATGACAGGACAGTGCTTCGCATGAGGAGAGTACAAGGGCCCTTGAAGAGGCGATGCGGGCGTATCCAGAAGTTGTGCCACTCCTTGCGGATAAGCTTGATGTAACGTTGCCTGGACATATAAGGGCTCATACAGCCTTTCAAGTAATGAGTGATGCTGGGTGAGCATAACATAGCGAAGGTCCCAACTAATACTCAAGTTCTCTCCGTACAGGTTTTCTCCCACCGAAGGTGCATTGCATGCCCTTGCACATCTCTACGCTACACACTCTTCTTCACCATGGAAAGATCCCTCTAATTCCGCATGGTTTGTCTCTACCGCAACGTCCGCCTTCCCCTCCCCGCTCCCCTCTTCTCATCCTTCCGCCTCCCCATCGTTCCCTGCTGCGAAGAAGCGGCGCGCTGCGCTGCTCGAGTTCATCCTCAACGAGCCCGAAGCTCTCCGCTCAATCACAAGACACATCCTGGTGCTAGAGAGCACCCACCGGCGGATCTTATCGTTTCTGCCGAAGGATATATTGCAGAGCGGAGGCGGAGCGGGGCTGGCGTGTGACCCTGTACCTCCAGGAGTCGGGGTAAGAGTTAGTGCATATGATGCGGCGTACTTTGCTGGCGTCGAGGATACGTTTAGTTATAATCGGCCGGGTAGAGGAGGGGCGGATGACCAGAGGCTTCTGGAGCATGTTATCCCCGACGCGGGTGTTCGTGCGCGAGTCATGGTGAGTTGGTTCTTTTCTCCTGTTTCGTCGTCGCGAAGAAGTTTGAAACTAAATTTGCTGTTCGATTATTATAGGAAGTCCTTGATGCGCTGCGCGGGCAGTTCCCTGGAGGATTGAGGGAAATGGTAGAGCGATTGGGTCCGGAGGCAGTGGATGATATGTTGGGTCAGATGGTGGGGGTAGCTGTTGGAGAGGAGGGTGCGGGACCACCGCAGGGGATGCCAGGCGGGTTATTCTTCCCCGATGTTGGAGAAGAACTTGCACATGAGCCTGAACCCGAGCAGCTCCCGGCAGTACAAGAGCCGGTTATACAGCAGGAAGTGGAGGAAGCAGAAGAAGAGGATGAAAGCGAAGAGGATGAACAAGACGAACCGCTGGTGAGACGCTTCTTGAGAGGCGTCATGACCAGAATGTTTGGTGGACCGGTGGGGGGTAGTGACTCTTCCGATGAGGAAGAGGAAGAGGAAGAGACAGGGGTGGGTCCTGGACATGACGACAATGATGGGGTCGATTGAATGTATATTTTGAACTACAATCGATCCGTCTTATTGCTTCATTCACTTTGAGAACGTCGACAGAGGGGAGGGACGAGGAGAAGGGGGTTGAGATGAAGATCGCGTCACAGCATAAAACTCCCTCGCAAGACACATCTTTTTTTCTTACTTTTCTCTCATGCGTGGCGCTGTTCGTTGGTTGTGGTTCGAAAATTTCGTTGGATAATTAGAATATTCTGTTACAAATCATAGATAATTACCAAAATATGCTAAGGGATTCCGAATTCGTGGCCCCATGGCTACATACAACAATGCCAGCTTGACGCGCGTACCAGTCTATACGCGTGAGCGGAGGAGCTGACAAAGTGACACGTGGAGGTGCACAACAAAGGCACACTAAAATTGATGGCGGATCCTTTTTTTTAAACTACGTGAGCAAAATTTGTGTTATAGCAATGGTGCTTACCACTCAGTTTTGCAGGATGTGCGAAGTCTGTATGTCAAAAAGAAACGATTACAAACATAAAACATACCTTCCAGTATAAAAGTTGTTGCTTCGTCTCATTGTCCTAACCATCCATCTCCACATTCTACGATCCTTTTCAAGCAATTTCGAGCCTCCCAGCTTACTACCGTGTCACTCCAATGGCCGCCCTTTTCTCGCCTTTGAAACTTGGATCTAAAACGATTCAAAACCGTATTATGATGGCTGCCCTCACTCGCACTCGTCTCGCGTCAGGGGTTCGTTAAGGTCTTACGGTTAACTCAGATCGCGTAATTTTGACTGTCTTTTTCAGAACCGAATGGCCCCACGCTCCAGGGATTTGGAACAAAGAACAAGTTGAAGGATGGAAAAAGATAGTGGACATCGTTCACTCCAAGGGGTCACATATTTATGCCCAGGTATGTCTTTGTGGATTGAAGCATGTCAAGTGTGCTAATTGAGTTTCAGCTTTGGCATGGTATGTCTGGCAGTTGATGATTATCGTAGAAACTCACGATTTCTTTAGTCGGTCGCGTTGCTCATCCGGATGCCCCAGAACAAAAGTTGGCTGGGACTGTGAGTTGTTCAAGATCACAACATCTATAGCAATTGACATACGTTATAGCCTGTATATGCCCCATCTGCCATTTCTGCTCGAGGAGGCAAATTCCGCCACATCCCTGGCCTCCCCGGATATGTCACTGTAAGTGATTCTAAAACACTGACTCATCTAGTAACGACACAACTGACGACGACACCATCAGCCTACCGCAGTTGAAGATCCTCGCACAATCATTGCCGAGTTTAAACAGGCAGCGATCAACGCGAAGGAGGCTGGATTTGACGGCGTTGAATGTAAGTATAGCTCCAGCCAACAACTATCGCTGAATTCTGATATAAACTCGAATACTCCATGGAGCGAATGGCTATCTTCCACACCAGTTCCTTGACAGTACCTCGAATAAGCGCACTGACGAGTGGGGTGGAAGCATCGAAAACCGTGCACGCTTCGGCATTGAAGTTCTCAAAGCCCTAGTTGAGGTATTTGGCGAGAACGTGGCGCTCAAAGTCAACCCTTCTGGTGGCTATAATGATGTTGGGTGAGTTTCATTCATAGAAATATGACTTTTTACTCATACCCATCTAGTATGCCCCTGCAGGAGACGATTGATACCTACACATATTACTTGACTGAGGCAGACAAACTTGGGCTATCCTACATCGCCCTTGTCCGTTACCTTGCGTTCACTGACGTCGAGTTTGATGGTAAGTCTATCGCCAGATAAAGTTACCAGAATTTCCTCAATACCATTCTTCTTTAGGCAAAAAGCGCGCTACGCCGCACGACATCGTCGGCACCTACCGTCACTTGATTAAAAATGCAAAGGTCTTCGTCAACGGTGGTGTACTTCCCGAAGAAGGCGCTTCACTCGTAGAATCAGGCAAAGCTGATGGCATCGCAATTGGCTTCAACTGGATAACTCACCCAGACCTTGCTAAACGAGTACAGAACGGCAAGCCCTTGGATAACACCCCCGACTTCCAGCATTTGCAGTGGGGAAAGGGCGATAGTGACTTCAGCGTTGGTTATACCGATTATCCGACAGCCAAGTATTGAGAACATAGCTTCCATATAGACGTTATCCCCTCGGTTGGTTATACCCAAGGAAATAAATAAAGATGTTTTCGTTGCTTCAAACCTTTGAACGTCTATCACGCTTGTGAATCTTATCTTATCATCCACTGATCATGATGGGTTCCTGAATAAGATTAATTCAAACAACCTCGTCCTTGAGCTTGACCCATTGAGTCTTCGATATCCCAGATGTGTGTATATGAACTTGCGATTATCTTTGTGAGTTTTTAGTTATCCTGGTTTTATGTGGCTAACGGATGACCCACAAGCTCGCTTCCCGACCAGCGGGAAGGCCGTTTACCTTTTCGGTCGCCACATTGAAGGAATCGACAGCGCTGCCTGCTCGCTTCAAATGTGATTGAAAGAAGGAAAATGTCAGTGCCACCGGATATCACTGGGCAGGAGGGACTCAGACGGGGATGGCGACGTTTTGTCTCTCCACTCGTTCTCCACTCGTCGACGTGTCTCTCGAACTGGCCAAAACGCCTGTTCTCGTGTTTTTTTTTTTTGCCTCTTAATACACATACCTAAGGCCACGTACACAATAATGCCCTCCGATATTCCTGCCGATGTTGCCTACATAGGAGGTGTTTGTACTGAGGCTATATTGTATGGTATGTCTTGCACGTTTTTTGGTCAGTTTCATGGTGTTTGACGGATTTCAATTCTCTAGGAATGCAGTACGAATATTGTTTATGTCTCCAGAGACTCGAACGTTATTGATTTTGAACTAGGATCCTTATTTTCGGAGCCGTCTGTAGTACAATCCTCGGAAAATCGCATACGACGTGGCGAGGCTCAACAGCACTGTGCGTACACGTCCTTCAATATCCATCTGTCTTAGCTTGACCTTCGTGCAGTATCCTTTTTTCATGGAGTTTTGTGATGTTTGCGTTGTCCACAGCCCACATCGCGCTGGCAATGCAGGCATTTTTCGAAGGATTCATTTGGCAGAAGTCTCTCAGCAGTGAAGCCTTTTTCCGGGAAAATGTATTCCTTAATCGGAAGGCAGTGTACATTATTAACGTATGCTACCTTTCTTTACCTTGCTTCACATATATAAAGTTTATGGTTGGCTTGCGCCTTAGCTGATCCTAGGCGACGGACTCCTGGTAAATCTAATACTAAAAACTTCGGTCTCCCCGTTAACGTCTTCCACCCACAGGTTTGGCGTGTATTTATGATGTGGTCTGATCCTTGGAAAGTCGGTTATATTCCTGTGGGTAGCCAAGCAGTCGATTATCTGCTCTGTCCTGACCTTCTGTTTCAACTTCTCACTTTATTTGGAACAGCTGGTGAGCCATTCAAACATTTGGTTGTAGGTAATATCATGACAGTCGTGGATTATCTGTTAGCATGTGGCATCAAGACGATAGTTGCAAACGCACTGGATTCCCATGACTCCGTCTTCGACCCCAGCATTCTTTCATGGGTTACCTCGACATTTTCTCTTAATATTGCCACACAGATCATCGCTACATTCCTCCTCGCACTCCGCCTATACCGTGCATGTATAAACGGTTATGATCGTACTACATGTTCTTTTTCTGGCTAGTCGTCGAGTCGGGTGCTATCTATACCTCTACAGCGCTTATCCAGCTTTTCACCTACCTCCTGAAAATGAACGCTGGCGTAATAACCGAGTGCATGTTGGCTCAGATATGCGTGAGTCTTTGCCTTGTGACCTTACGTCTCGTCTCCGTGACTCATGTTTCCCTCAGGCAATTGCACCAGGTCTCATATTAGTTCGCGTCGCTTCAGGATCTACGTTATCGAAGGGGCTGGACTGTTTTGAAGCGTCTTAAGGATATCGAAAAGGACGACTTAATACTTTCTTCTGTAACGTTTGACGCTGTATAATAGTGAGCTGTTTGCCTCCCCTAGCCGTCAGACGCTCATGCGTCGGCGCATTATATTTGCTTTTTAAATTTAGACTTTTGTGTATAGCAATTGTTCGCTGGCCAAGAGGGGTTGCCTATGCCCCACAGCGACCTGACGACAACTGAAAGTGAAGCAGAATAAACTCGAAGGTACGTGTCCAGAACGTTCACAGTTTCTACATACCCAAATCTTTCCCAGCTTTCGACGATGACAGCCCCTGTCCAGAGACTATCTACCTTGGGAGGTTCCTAGAAATTACAGCAAACCCCCCGTCTTCGTGCCTATTAGGCCGAGTGGCAAAGGAGACTTTTCCTGAACTACCCTTAAATACACGATGGAATTGACGGGTGGGACGGACGACCTTGCTTCTTCCGAGGGTTTTTTCCTAAGGCCATACCCTCCTGTTTCGGGGCGCCGAAGATATGTCATGTCAAGTTGTTGTCTTCTCGAACTCGAACTCGTCCGACTGCACCACGTTTGCCAAGTCACAGCTACAATGGTCCTTCCCTTTGAGTAATCCTTTCGATTTTCGCGTCCGTCCGACAAGATGGTGAAAGAAGATCAGCATACGGAGTACGGTTTCGCGCGGTATGCGTCATCTGCGCCAATTTCTCCTACGTCGTCGATGCACAAATCTGCCTTAGCTGCACTTAAGGCTGCCGAGACGTTTTGTGCGCGCCGGCGAGACTGGCTCCAATCATAACGTCCCAAAGGTTAAAGATAACACTTTCATGCTTCCAAATGACGCCGATTTCGTTCGAGACCTGTCCCGAAGCTTTCCGCTGCTCGCCAATAAGGCTCTCCCTCATCATATCGTGGTTGAAAAGTGCTTCTATACATGCAAATCTTCATCGGCAACCCTCTCAGACTGAGCCATTCCACCAAGTTACGATTCAATTCCAGTCACAATTGCATGAGTAAGGATGAATTGAAGACCCATTTTCAAACGAAGGACTACGAAATGGCACGTGCAATTGCGCCCACATGGCCAGCGCTTGTGCCTGGATTCCCGTGAACGGAACGGCTCAGGCGTAAATTACTGATCAGGGCGCGCTGCTCGCTTATGTCGAGGGATTGCTGCTGAGTAGATGAATTGTCTTCAGAAGTACTTGTGGCGGAATCAAGTCAGTCAAATCAGATTTTCAGATTTTCTTCCACTACTGAAATTTATTCTTGAAATTGCAGCCAACGTATTATCTACCAATGCGATTTACACACTCGAGTTTTATTGACGATCATCAACACAATGATTATTTCGCACCCCTGATTATCCTGCGTCCCTGCTCGACTCACCAGATTTCAGCAGCGCTTGTCAATCGTCATCATGATACCCGCACCGCTCGGACATCCAGGCTGGACAATGGAATGCACAGCACTTCAAGACCCAGCCACAAACGAATGAGGTCCAATCTAAAACGTGTCAAAGAGCTGATCCTCTTGAATCGTCTCCTGATTCCGCAAGCAAAAGTTACTTCAGAAGCCAAAGAAACAATGAACCGTAAAACCCGGAAAGCGGTGGAAGTAAGGAGGTTGATCTTAGGAATCAAGATTGGTGTGAGAGGTCATGTTGTTTGTCACGCGGTGCCTTTTCGCCGCAGGCTGGGTGACAGTGGTTAAGCCTTCCCAAGGTGTCATGAACTTGCCATCGTTGACATCTTGCCCAATGTCGTGATCACGCCGCTTCCACATTTCTTCACTCTGTCTGGGGTCAAGCCGTCATCGCAGTTTCTTATCCTATGGCTAGTTGGAGCGGAAAATTGACTGATTTATATATGGCACGTTCCAGCATGGCACTTATGGAGAAAAACCATCAATTTTCCACACACTTCACCCTCACTTCATCATCGACCCATCATCCCTGAATACTGGCGTCGCTAAGGCTTGATCTCAACGAAAATAACGAAAAATCTATCATCATAAAAAGCAGCGTTCTACTCTATCGCTCTCGAGTTGCCTGGCCAATATCCTTTTTTCCTTCTCGCTTCCTCCACCTGTCAACATGTCCGAAGTTTACGCCATTCCGCCATTCAATCGGTGGTTCTTGATTACCATTTGGATGGAAACACTCGTTTATGGTGAGTACATCGAATCTTCATCCACTATTCTAATTAGTTATCTTCGTTCTTCAGGAATGAAGTTAGTCCTCTTGTAACGCTCCCTACCCTTTAGTTTAGACCTTTCATAGTTGCGTTTTATTCGTCGGAGCCCTCTACGTGCTCGTTCGTCGTCAACAAAGGCCGAGGTATGATTATTATTGATTTTCCATGACGGCAATGAAACTTGAACCTGATTCTCTGATTCCTGATAGCTTCTTGATTGCTGTGTCCTGTGTACTCTACGTACTAGCCACTACGCACGTTGGCTTCAGCCTGCATCAGCTATTAGGTGGCCTAATCTATACAGAATCGTCTGAACTTTCGAGCCTGTACTTCATTACTCCAACACATCCCGAATATGTGGCAAAATTAGTTCTTTATACGACAACTGTAGGCGTTCTCAGTTTCTCATTCGTGCATAACTGATACTCTATTTCTGTAGGTCTTCGCACAGGATCTCATCATTGTATGTTCCTCAAGTACCCTGTCGAAAATCATGTTGATTGATTGGCCAGATATGGCGCCTTTGGGTTCTTTCCGGACGAAGTTGGAAAGTCGTTGCCGTACCAGTGAGACGCTGATAAAACAAGGCGTCGAATCCTTTTTATTGATCATACATCTTTTTACAGTTAATCATCGAAGGAGCCCATGTTGGTAAGCACGGCGTTAATGGCCATTATTTACACAGCTCAACTTTCTCGGATATCCAGCGGCGGGCTATATTTGCTGCGCCCGCGCTGCGCTTGGAAAGACCTTTGCTGACCCAGTTACACACGATGCGACGCTGATAACATGGGTCTTGGATCTCGCGATGAACGTCGGGGTGACGTCCCTCATTGCTTTCAAGCTATATATAACCGGCAGCAGAGTCAACATGTCGGGCCTTACCAAGGGAAACAAATACCTGTCCAGCATTTACACCGTAATTGAATCAGGGCTTATCTTTGCATCCGCAATTGTCGTCATGGTCGGAATGTTCCTAGCAAGCAATAACGCTGTCGTTGCAGCAGCTGATGTTGTTGCGCAACTTGCGGTCAGTTATAGGTATACGGTCTTGGTATCAATGCTGATAAGTGCCCACCTCCCAGGTTCTAACACCGTTATTGATCATGTACGATCCCCTTAAGTCACAATATGTTCTGTATTGATCCCTAAATTTTCAGTGTTCGCATTGGTTTCAATATGACGCATGGGACGTCCGCCAACGACCTCTCTGCGTCTTCGAAAACGACTTCTGCGAATGGGCGATCGGTTCTCGATAGGACTGGTGTCGTCCATATAAAGACTTCCTTGGAGTACGAGCTGTCTGGCTACCCAGGCGCCAAAGACAAAGGCTTTGCATGATATGGTCGGTCGCAACGGGTAAGGAATACCACTCGCTGATGTATTGCAGACCTAAATACTTGTCCACAGTTCTGCTTCGATAGTTTGTATTATATAGACTGAGCCCCAGGAGGCTTTTCCTTGTAATTTATTTTGTAAAGGACAATGACATTAAACGACAGTTATCAAGATTTCAAACTAATGGTCATAGTTGAATGGGCTATGCGTGCTATGTGTCGAAACTTTACAGTACAGACAGAACAAGGGGAGTTTTCAGTTTCAAGTCCGATGCATTCAAGATATACAGTAGTGTCATCTTCTGAAGTCCGAAAGCTTTGAAGTAAGAGTCTTTCATTAAAATATTATGCCCTAAACGACCTCCTCTACACCTGCTGCACAAAGGCCACACCCAATACATTCCAAACACGCTACAAAAAAACATGAATATAAGGAGAAATGACAGCCAAGAATGCTTACCGAGGCCACCGCAACATGCGCAGAGGTAGCAGGGACAGCAGCAAGGATTTTCAAAAGCCCCTGGGTGAAAGCCAATAAATCAGTACTTCTGAAGGCAATGGGACGATAATCGGAGATACCTCTGCAACACCATGCGCTCAGCATAATGCCTAAAATCACGACGACGACGAGACCAACGAAGATGATGATCAAATACACTATAAAGTACAGGCCCACGTGAGTGGCTTTCCAAGAATCGAAGACACTTGAACGAACATTTATTGTTGACAAAGGAACTGCTATTGTTCGTCGATCCATCAGTCGCGCGCCTTGAAAGGCTTTCAACGCCCCATGAAAGCACATTGGAAACGTCGTAGAGGCAGGACAGGGCAAAGAGTAAAGCGATGGTGAAAAGAGCAATGAGAGCAGGTACGAAGATGCGCCGAAAACGAGATCCAGGACAGCGATGTGATGTGCAGCATTCCGAATCATTGGGATGGAGCCCAGTGGACCACTCTCCCCTCGCATGACATTGCGTACACTCCTGTGGGCGTGTAGCGCTTTTTTCGTCCATCGTGTCCGTCGTGTGATTGGCATCCATGACATCGACATTGGACGGTTGGGTATAGGTGTAAGTAGGCATTTTCTGGTTAATTGATTGAAGATGAGCGTTCAGGAAAGAAGAGTTTTGAAGAATGGTACGCACAACAGTAATCTTGTACTGGAAAAACTTAATGGAAAGTACAAAGTGGCAAAAAGCCTAGTAACCAAACTCGTGACAAGGGCACCACCTGTCGTCGTCATCCTTCTTTATATGCCGCTTCCACCACGCCTCGCGACCCGAGCGGCCACGAGAGAAGCACCTTGGCTCCCTTTTTCAGATGGTGCTGCGTTGATGACTGCCAGTCCATTGACTGCGGTTAGCACTGTCCATCCCGGGCATGCTCCTCCGCGCCGTTATCCACTTGGAGAGACATAAAATCAAATAGTCATCAACGAGTAGTGATACTTTGTTGAATGAGCAGTAGTTGAGTTGAATATGAAAGAGGCGCCATCGTCAACGAAGAAAGCAAAAAAGATTACCAAGATATGTTCTATTTTTAGACACGCTCAATTCCTGATTTTGTACTGCGGAAAGCGGTTTTTGCTGTTCAGCATAAACACTGCTTTTAACCTGGGAACTGTATGAAAAAGGCACACATAAAAAAATTCTTGAATTTGGTGACAACGATCACAGTCATATGTTATTGCAAACCCAGGAAGACGGGAAGAACGAAGATATAAAATACAAGGCTGTGGTTGCCACTTCAGCGAAGACCGTGACCTGGAGCCGTGGATTACAGTTATGCCTGCCTATCTACGGACTCCTCTTCCTCCGATCGTTTCTCGTTCGAATCTTCCAATGCTACAAGAAAAGAACATTTCACGTTGGGCAAATGCACTTCAAAAAAGTGGAGCTTACCTTTCGCTTGTTTCTCAATGTCCGCCTTTCTCTGATCCTCAGATATCGAGCCAAAAATGATATCCATCTCTTCGAGACTGCGTCCTTTCGTCTCCGGTATGAGTCTTATTGATTTAGAGTTAGCAGATAGTTTAAGTTCCAAGAGAACGAAGAGACTTACAGGGAGAAGACTGCCATAGCGCCGATGTTCACTGTAGCAAACATCAAAAAGATCTTGTACCCGAGATTCGCAACCATCTGAGGCGTGACTTTCGAGACGACGAAGTCTACGGGGGTGTATCGGTTACTGGGTTGGTTCAACTGAAGCGAATGTCAGCGAACTTACTCCACAGCCATTGCGACGCGCTTGCAAGAGCAAGACCGTAGTGCCTAGTCCTCGTGGGGAAGATATCTGAGACGTAAACCCAGGGAAGAGGGCCTACATCATGCATTACAAGCTCAGTCAGTGACCCAATCCTATCGAAGATACGACGAAGTCAACGCACCCCACCCCATAGAATAAAAGCAGACATAGATATACAACAAGCCAGCCATGGCACGGGATGCTGGAGGCGGATTTGGCGCAGGCTGTCCAGCCACGACGGGGGGAGGAGGGTGCGTTTTAAGGATAGCACCAATGATGTAGAAGAGGGTTCCCATGCCCATCGCCGAGATGAACAAGGAAAGCTTTCGACCAAGGGTTTCGACGCCGAAGAAGATAAAAAGTGAAGTAGCGACAACTTTGACTACGCCTGATAGGGGAGAAGATCAGTTAGAGTTTAGCGGTAGGGTAAGGGTTTACAACGGACCGTAAATACCACTGGCGAGGAGGGAGTTCTTCTGGCCTGTGTACCCGATCTGTTGAGTTCAAGTCAGAACTGAGCCCGAAAGCTAGTTGCTGTCACTTACAGCAGCGAAGATCTGCGGTGCATAATAACTACGTCAAAAGTGTTAACGAGTAATACATACAAAAAGCATGACCACACTCACTTGACACTATTCTGCCCAGCCCATTGCTGCAACAGGAATATCACAAACGCAATGACGAATCGGATAAAGTTTCCCTTCCCGAAGAAGGCCTCCCGCATTCCTAGCCCCTTGCGCGTCTCACGCTCTTCCTCGATCGCAGCCTCGATCTCAACCATCTCCTCCACCACAGATCGCGATGTGACGGGCTCCTTGCGGAGGTATGCCAAAGTCTTGATAGCCTCTTGACGTCGGTCGACTGAGGATAGCCAACGGGGAGATTCCTGTTATATCTAGTTATACAAGAAAGAAATGCGACGAGATGAAAGAATATGCACCTTGATGGTTAGAAGACCGAACGCCATAATCCCCGCTGGGACAAGTTGGAACCCGAATGGGATTCGCCATACGTTGACACCGGAGGTGATGTGTATCCCCACACCGTCTGTCAGGAGTCACGGTCAGTCTTGACCGACCACCTGCATTCCATTATGACAGCTCACAATTGATGAAATACGATATCATAACGCCCAGGGCTACCTTTAAACGCAATTGAGTTAGTTAGCATCCGATGACAATGCATCGGACAACGAATGGTACGTACCATGATCTGAAAACAGCCAGTAATTCGTCCTCGAACTTCCTTCGGGGCGCATTCGGAGACAAAAGCGGGGGAAACGGCAGAAATTGCTCCAATACCAACGCCTGAGATGACACGACCTGAATAGATGAGTGCGAGCCCATTTGATCCTGAAGCAACTGTGGTAAGAATCTGTCAAAGACAATAACTATTAGCTGAGGGCGTAGAATGCGAGAGAGTGATGTACCGCGCCAACTGCAAAGACCAACGTGAATGCGAATAGTGTGGGTCGTCGACCTATCTTAGCTGAGGAAAAATCTGAGTGATAGAAGAATTACTGACAAATTTAGAAATGCTAACCCGATATTGGCGCACTTCCAAGTGCACCAAAGAAAGCTCCCGCCTGCAAAACTGAAACGACATTCGAAGAGACGTCATTGATATGTTTTGGGTCTGTGAGGCCAAAGTGGGACCGGAAGTATGGTTCACTGACGACACCCCCTCTACGGCATGTCTTGATTCATCTGTGCTCGAACCAGTCGGATAAAGGCACGTACGCAATACCACTATAAGAAAATGCTTAGATGATGCAACAGGAAGTGAAGGAAATGACGCACGTATCGTAGCCAAAGAGCACGATTCCCCAGTAAACTATGAAAGCGAGCCCTGCGTTCAATATCTCTCAGATGACATGCATGTTTGAGGAAGCGAAGTAGAGCGGTGAAGTACTACTCACAGTAAACTCGTATATTCTTGAACAAATGTTCAGTCCTCTTGCCCATGGTCAGAACTCAGGAGGCAAACTATGATGATGGAGGTCCGGACAAGGTGAACTCATGATGAAACGCCAAGCGCCGCTCTATATACTTGTCAGCCATTAAGCTTCTCGGATGCGTTACGTGACAGTAGACTAATGGACAGCTTACCATTTATAGCGGCTGTGGGCGCCTTCTCGTCGCATGATATACAAATCTATTCCAGAAAGCGCCCTGCAAGCAGCATATGAGAAGCAACAACGGTCCATAACTTGGTGGGTAAGGTGATCGACAGGCCGAGCGTAATCCATGTGTTCGGATGCCTCGTATGGAATTAGGTTCCCATCTGGCTTCATACGACGCGGTTTGAGTATTCCAACTTTTCCGCTCGAAGAGCCAATAGTTTTGGGCTCAGATGACCCATGATCCCAGCCGGTCCGATACTTTTATAGAGACGTCTAAGAAGACTCTCAGGCGCATAACTAAATACTCGCTAGTTAACCAATGCGATTGATTTGAGTAAACAAGTCTGTGAGAAGGAGGAATAGTGCATTGCCCTGGCGCGGATAGAGGTGTCAAGGTTGGCTGGCGAATGATTTATCACAGGAAGGAAGGAATTTCAAGGAAAGAAGGAAACCGGCAGCGGTTCACACACATGGAGATCAGAAAAATCTTATCTCATCTTATCGTGATCAGACCAACATAAACAGCCGCGCAATTTGCAAATAACCAAGCATGACTTTTGACTTTTTTTACCTGTTGGCTCTTGACTGTGACGATAAAACCGATCCCATGAATAAGGCTGTCATCACGACTACACCATGAGGCTGCACCACTGGGAAGAATACGTCATTGCTTGTACATTCCATATCATACACTCAGAAAAATCAGTGTTTACATGCCTACTTACCCAAGGTAAGTTCACGTGTCTTCTCTCAATACTTTATCACACACTCAACATATCTATGGTACAGCGGACATCATTAGGAAGAAATAGTCTGACAAGTCGCAAATTTGGGAGTCCGTATGTTCATGAAACCATAAGGCATGGCAAGTTGTTGTTGACAGCTCTGAACCTCTGTCGTTAGATAATAGTATCGTCTAATTTTATTCCTATCGAAGAATAACTAAAGAATCTTTCGAAGTGCATCGTCAAGTCAGTCATTGACCCTAGAGACGATGACGATGTATGCTGGGGCATGTATGTGTCCCTTGGACGTGAAGACAGATTAAAAAAACTGGTACATTTCCTTTGTTTTGTTTTTTCTGCATTTAGTGTCGTCGAGATCTATCATGTTCAGCCTGAAGTGTTTCGGTGGAAAGATTGCATCAGTTACTATGATCGCAATGCAAACTATAAAATCTGCTGAACTGAGCAGCTACGAGTAGATTGCCCCACAATTCATTATCCAGTATGACTCCAGAAGAGCGTTCTATGCTCCAAGTTGCTGGCTTTTCTCTTTGGAAGAATGTACAGCTCAATATTCCTCAGTGCCTCCTATACGGTATGCTTGCTTGCCATGCCTCACGTCGCCGATTAACCACTAGTATTGACCGTCGCAATTGGTATAGGGACCTTTGCTCCACTTACTATGATAACTATACACAGCCTTGTCACGTAGGTTCACGTTACTATCCTTATGCCCACTTACTCAGGCTACATTGACAGACACCGCGGTTTATCGTCGAACAGCACCAAAGCCACTGTCGGCGTGCTCGTCTTCAGTTTCCTTGCAGCAACAGGTCTGATGATCTCATCGATTGCAACAAACCTTGGTCCTCTTGCCGTCTTTAAACGTGAGGTAGTCGATACGCTGCTTGAAGATGTTCTCAACGATATGAATGATTTTATCATGCTCCATGGTCTTTATGCTCATCGTGGTTCTCGTCACTCCCCGTACGTCCCTTCAGCATTAGCCAGTTTTCGACAAATCAACTTGTGTCAGCCTCTTGTAAATGATGTCCTTATAATTTGGCGGGCATGGGTAATCTTTTCCGGAAGGCGCTGGGCGCAGTACATTCTGGCTTTTCTATGGATCATGAGTACCGGTCCGCATTTAATTCGCTACCTGAAACTTTGACTTATTACTTTAAATGAAGGAACGATGCTATCTTCTCTCATATTACCAGGAGCTAGTGATGGAATTTCACCTTCGGGCAGCCAATCATTGACAAGCCTCATTGCTGGTGACTTGTTGATAGCATCAACAGGTCTGAGCCTCGCAACAAATTTCCTTGCTACTGCGTTCATTGGTTTTGTGCTTTGGTTTGATCATCAATTGAGCTCGATAACTCCTTTTTCAAATAACTCTTATTTTGCCTAGGGGACACTTAAAACTTATTAAGAGTCGCAAATTTGGGCAAGGTCCTCAAGGCGAATTTCGAGTGTGGCGAGTCCTCATGTTGGTCATGGATACAGGTTTCCTTTACTGCGGTCTCCAGGTCTGGCATTTTCTCACTTTATTCAACCTGTGCCAGAGACTGACATTTGTGCCTTTCTGAGCTCGCGGATTTCATAGTAGCCCGACGCGCGGATAACAACACATCTCTGGTAGTTTTTCAAGATAGTGAGATCTTCAACAATGCATATCTCATGATTTCAGTTCGTTGCGTTTCAACTCAGAATGTTTGGCTCTTTATACTCATCTTCTATATATGTGGGCGTTCTATCCGACACTCGTCACGTATCTAGTCCATGACCTCTCGTCAGCGACGAGAATACATGAGTCCGCCACGGCAATTTACGAATCTCAGGAACGAGGGATAACTCCCTAGACTTAGACTCCTGGCCTCCCTGTCTTCGATTTTTATATAGACAGCTAGAGGAGAAAATGCGTGCAGTGATATGAACTTCTATTTGCCCTCTCCCACTCATGAAGCAGCGCTACCCTGGATGGATCTAGGAGAGTGTGCGATATCCTCCAGAAAGATGGTTGAGTGATTACGATGCCTATAACTGAAGCACTGGATTAAAGCATCAAGTACGACGTTACTGGAGTCAAAAGAGGTGAATTTATGGATGGAAGATGGAATGTAGGACGTCGTTATTGGGAAATTGAATCTCTTCCATCGTGCGGGTCAATAGCGAGAGACAGTAAGATTGTGGTAATATGATCGTCTTACACCAATCTTGATGGGGTACTGACACGCGTATAAACAGAATTCCATCCCTCTATAGAAACTTCACTCAGGAAGGGAAATGGTAAGCCGGTAGAAGGTTCCTTTCATGAACTCTTGCAGCTATTTTAGATATAAGAGTGAGAAAGGGTTCCGAGATAAAGCGATAAATTCGAAGTCGGTAGTAAGTCGTGGGATGGATGGACGAATAGGCGACGTTGAAACGAAAAATAGAGCTTTGCAACGGCAATGACATCACGCACCGAGTTTCTCTCATCCTCAGGCGTCGAGTCTGAGTGACAGACGAGGGAATCGAGAGGAATATCTAAACGGAAGGACCATTGGGGCTGTGACTTGGCGCGGTGAGAACAGTGAAATGACACGTCTCCAGTGCCTTGAAACAGAGGCTATGGCTTAGAAAGGGCACAGGTATTTGGACGTATTCCAATCCGTCAGCGTATTCGTGGTTAGTACAGTAAAAAGTCTCTTTATAGTATCATCTGACCTGATACACACGGGGTTCTGCGAGGGACGATGCATCCAGAACACGAGGTTGGACATGCTTGAGAAGAACCTCGAAGGCAGATCGTCGATGTCGCAGAAACACGCTCCGGCCTCCCGGTCCGAGCCTCCCGGATGAAAAATGTGCACATACTTTACAGCGCCCTTGTAAATTTTCGGAAATATCTGTACTTATTCCATGTTACCCAGTAGACTCGTGACCAGTCGTGTATGAGCAAGCGTCGATACAACGACTGGGACAACTGAGTTTGAATTCCCGTGCCACTGCAACATGATCGAAAATCGGCTTTGGACCGATA